>PVKE010005059.1:0-61086 GCA_004027555.1 Craseonycteris thonglongyai | reverse complement strand
TCAGGGTAGATGCCCAGTAGGGGGATGGCTGGGTCATATGGTAATTCCATTTGTAATTTTTTGAGGACTCTCCACACAGCCTTCCATAGTGGTTGTACCAGTTTACATTCCCACCAGCAGTGTATGAGGGTTCCTTTTTGTCCACAGCCTCTCCAGCACTTGTTATCCCTTGTCTTGTTGATGATAGCCATTCTAACAGTACACCTTAGTCTAATAGGATAGCATAGCCTTGGTGTTAAAATTAGATAAGCATAGCTCCCCAAAGAAAACTGTACAATTTAACTTGTAGATATGGATACCAAACCTTTAAATTAGGAAAGTACCAAATAAAATTCATCAATGTATTAAAAGTATAATATAACCAATTAGGGGGAAGCCGGGATGGTTCAGTGGGTTAAGCGCTCACTTTGCAGTGCTGGGGACCGAGGATCGAATCCCGGCCCCGGCCTGTGCGGAACCATATGCTGAACTGGGAGCTCCCCCAGTTCAGTTCTCTCTCTGTCTCTGTATCTCTCTCTCTTTCTCTGTTAATAAACAATTAAAAATAAATAAATAAATATTAATATAACCAATTAGGATTTATCCTAGGAATGCAAGTATGAGTCATCATTAAAGCTCCATCAGCGTAATTAATCACAATACTTTTGTTTATTTATGAATATTTATATATTTGAAAAATATTTTCAAAATGCCTGTGAGAAAGATGCAATTCTACATCCTGTGGTAAAAGTGTGAACAAGACAGATGAGATCTCATGGAACTTGTATGAGCTGAAAGATTTTAAAAAATTTATATAATCATCTTGATAGATGCCTAGAATATACCTCACATGTGTGATACAATTCAATATGCATTTTTGATAAATCTTTTAGCAAGGGAAGAAGAGTCTCAGTGCTGAGACAGGAATGGCTAGAGCAAACATCATCCTTACCCGGAAAATGTTAGTGACATTCCCTTTAAATTAAAAAATTGAGAAAGGATATCAGTTCTCACTCTTAATGTTCCAAATTGCACTCGATGTCTAACTGCAAGCAAATAAACAAGGTCTATAGGTATAGCTATACATGTAAGTCAGAGATAAAGAATCTTCATTGATAGAAGAAAAGGCTATTTACATTAAAAAGTAGAATAATTAATTGATAATAGAGTTTTGTATTTTGTTCAAATACAAAATCAAAATTACAAATATTAAAAGATGTTCTCCACAGTTCGTACTACCCAATGCAATCCCTGTCAAAATACCAATGGCATTCATCACAGAACTAAATGGATAATCCTAAAATTTATATGGAATCAGAAAAGATCCCAAATAGCAACAGCAATCTTGAGCACAAAGTTGAAGGTATCACAATACCTGATATCAAATTATATTACAAGATAGCATGACACAGCAACAAAAAGAGGCACATAGATCAAAGGAACAGATAGAGAACCCTGAAATACATAACTCTATGATCATTTCATCTATGACAAAGGAGACAAGAATATACAATGGGGATAAACACAGTCAATTCAATAAGTAGTGTTGGGGAACCTGGACAGATACGTGCAAAAAAAAAAAAAGAAAAAAAAAGAAAAGAAAAGAAACTAGACCACTTTCTTAGACTATACATAAGAATAACTTCAAAATGGATTAAAGGCAAATGTAAGACTGAAACCATAAAACTCCTAGAAGAAAATATAGGCAGTAAACTCTCTGACTTGCTCTTAGTAATATTATTTCTGATATATCTCCCCGGGCAGGGGAAACAAAATAAAAATAAACAAAAGGGACTACCAGTATATCAAACTAAAAAAAGTTTTTGCACAGCAGAGGAAACCATCAACAAAACAAAAACTTGTTTCTTCTTTTGAATGCTTAGGTTTGCTTTTGTAGTCATTGGGAAGAGAAATATGTTTGTAGAGAACTCTGTTGATTAATGCTTTTAAAAGTCCTAGTGAACATTTAATGAAAACACTGTTGAAAAATAAGAAATTGTTGGGAACCCAACAAAAATAGAATATTTTAGACTCGTGTACAGTTTCAAATGTATTTGACAGAATTGCAAACAAGTGGCTGGGTTGCATATGACAGGTATATTCACAATGCTTTGCTTAGCCTCTTTATTTTTGCAATGTGTTGTGAAATAACAAATATTGAACACAGTGTCATTAAAAATCTTTAAAATGTAACTGCTCTATCTATGTGAAAAGCTATTTACACCTTAGCCAATAAGAGACCTGGGTAAGCGTTGCTTAGTTTGGAGTTTTTGAAACTGTGCTTATTCATAAATTGACATTTAAAGAGCAGACTTTGCTCATGTGTATTGTGGAACTGCCTTAGCACTCTACAAAAGTAGAATTTTCTAATTAGCTACCAAAGATACCATAGTTTTCCTAAATGTATAGTATGTTACAGGTTTGTCTTCTGGGTATTACAGTATTTGTATTTTATACTAGTTTGGTTGACAAATGACTTTAACTTGCATTAACAGTCATAACTCACAATTCTCTTCTACTTGTATTTTCACTTCATATTTATTAATCTGCTATTATGAATTTGTTGATTATAAATGTCATCAAGTAAAAACACTAAACTGAGAAATTTTAATATTTACTCTGAAAACAATAATTTTGTTTTGGATATCATTTGAAATTACATTACTTTTAAATAATTTTAGCAAAAGAATTTCTTTAGTAAGATTAGATATTGTATTATACATAATCCAAAGTCACTGTATTGCACATTTTGCAAATGCCTTGCATAGTAATGAATTTAAAGGACTAGGTGTTGAGCATTTGTAAAAGTCAGATTTGTTCTTCTAAGTAAAAATTTGCTCAAAGTAAATGCAAAAGTTTTTGACAAGTTGACATGTAAGAAGACACAAAGATAAAACTAAAAGATGATATTCATGTATTACAAAGATCAGTTTATATTTTAAAATCATATTTGAGATAAAAAAGAAATACATAATAAAAGATTGACTTTTATTAGGGGAAAAAAATTCAGACAGTCATTTGAAATCATAAACGTCTTTTGGATTCAGATAGCACATAATTTAAGAATGACTTAGTGGTGAAAAAGGAGCTTCTCGCGTGCTTGACTTGCCCCTAGGTGGTGATAAAAGCGTTGCAAAGTAAAGAAGACAAGGCAAAAGACAAATGCAAGCAGGATACTAAGTTTGTTCAGAAGACTCTGGTTTTGATTCTGAGGGAGAAATTGACTCAAGTTTATTTTCAAAAGTGAAGACACAGGCAAAAAAAAGTTGAGTCTGTATTTTGCTACTTTGATATTGTGATAATTATTGCTTGTGGTAAGGTAAGGAAGATGATTAAAAAGGAAAGGCGTTGTAGCGCCTGGTCCTTGTGTTATCTGCTAAAATCAAAAGCTGAAAGCCGGCTGCGATTCACAGGCATGTGGGCTGTATCCTGCTCAACTCCAGGAAGCACTGTTTCTGTGGATTATGATGTAAGTGGCCATTCCTTGGAATGAGACAGAATAATACCCTGCGCTGAAGGCCTGGACAGAATGCCCAATAAGATGCTTGCTTCCCAGAAAGACTATAGAAATATTTTTAAGATTTTATTTTTATTGTTTTTGACAGAGAGAGAGACACACACAGAGAGACAGAGAGAATGGGGAGGACCTCGAACAGTCTCCATAGATGCACATCATCGGATTTTCCATGTAGTTTCATCCCATAGGTGGGCGGGGCTGCACAGGGCAGGAACTGGGCTGGGGTCTCACCCTGGTGAGAACTGAACTGGGGGCACTCCCCAGTTCAGCATGTGGGTCCGCACAGGCCAGGGCCGGGATTCGATCCTCGGTCTCTGGGGCTGCAAAGTGAGCACTCAACCCACAGAGCCATCCGGCTTTCCCAGAAATATTTTAAATTAAAATAAACTTTGTTAGGTAGAGCAGCCCAATTTCTTGAGATTAGCTGTTCTGTATATCAGGGACACAAATTGACCATTAGCCTATCTACTTCTGCAAACATTAACTGAACATGTACTGTGTGCCTGACATTATGTTAAACAATTTACATTTTTCTTATTCAGTCCTCACAATAATGATGTGAGGAAATAGATGTAAGACAGATCACTAACTTGCTCAAGGTGATATAGCTGAAAATTTATAAGAATTGAAACTAAGCCAGGTTTCTCTGACATAGAAGTGGGTGCTTATAATACATTTCATACCATGATAACCACCATGGTGCGTGAAACAGTTCACACAGGCCTACACTGGGGTTTGTACTGTGGACTTCCTAGCTAGGAAGTGTTTAGACTGTTTCTTTGTCTGAAATTTGAATACTTTTACATGAGGATGTTGTGAAAAAGATTAAACTTTAGAAACTTCTTGGTAAACATAAAGAAATCTTGTCCCTTATGTGTCAGAACAAAATGTTGAAGCCATAGATGACTTCTCAGGAATATAATTTTGAGTATTCTGCTTCCCTTTTCCCATTTAGTCATTCTTCATAGATTCAACCTACAGAAAGGGACTCTGGTTAACTTAAAAAAGAACAGGTATTACCTGTGGAGTGAAACCGTGTGGAAAAACCAATGATGTGCAACTATGGAGACTGTTCTGGGCCCTCTCCCTTC
Source organism: Craseonycteris thonglongyai (assembly GCA_004027555.1). Taxonomy (NCBI): domain Eukaryota; kingdom Metazoa; phylum Chordata; class Mammalia; order Chiroptera; family Craseonycteridae; genus Craseonycteris; species Craseonycteris thonglongyai. The sequence continues at coordinate 56,499 of PVKE010005059.1, read as the reverse complement.
TCTCTGTCTCTGTATCTTTCTCTCTCTCTGTCAAAAACAATAAAAAAAATAAATCTTAAAATAAAATAAAATAAAATAAAAAAAGAACAGTTATTTATTGAAAGGTTACAGAAATCTTCGGGAATTGCAAAGAAGGATAGAGAAACAAGCTCAAAGAATGCACAGAAAAAACAAAAAGAGATATGCAGCCAGAACCATAGCCAAAATCAGGCCCTGAACACATTTAGGGGGAGACACCACAGCTAATAATAATTTTTATTAAGTGACATTTAGATGGTGATGCCTACAGCTGGGACTAAGATGAGTCGTGTGTACCACTTGCCTTGGGCTCAAAATTTAAAAAGTCCCCTTAAATTTAGTATTCAAGGCTATATATATATATTTTTTTTTTAATTTGAGAAAGCCCAGGAGCTTTATTAAAAAAAAAAAGAAAAGAAAAGAAAAAAGGAATACATGCTTTCTCCCCACCACCAGATTCTGCTTATTTTGAAATACTTTGCTTTCTCTCTTGTTCATTTCTTCCCATCTCTGTTTCCTTTCGGAATCTTCTCAAGCTAGGCTGAGGACTCCCAAGGTCAGGCAGAGGAGCCCCTTGGTGTGGACATGGGGGAGGAGGAAGGAGAGCAGAGGAGATGCTCCGGCATGCGTGCACCTCAGCTCCAGCGGGAGTGATGAGAAGGGGTCAGAACCGGTTTTGGTCTAAAGCTACATACATATCAAGGAAATAGTTTCATGAAACATTAAAAAAAAATAAAAATGCAGGGGAAGCTGGGATGGCTCAGAGGGTTGAGCACTCGCTTTGCAGCCCCAGAGACCGAGGATTGAATTCCAGCCTAGCCCATGTGGACTCATATGCTGAGCTGGGGAGTGCCCCCAGTTCAGTTCTTGCCGGGGCCTATACGGGAGGCTCCCAGCCCAGTTCCTGCCCTGTGCAGCCCCGTGTCCACCTGTGCAGTGAAACTATATGGAAAACTAATGTTAACTATGGAGACTGCTCTGGGCCCTCCCCCTTCTCTCTCTCTCTCTCTCTATATATATATATCTCTGTCAAAAACCAATAAAAATGAAATCTTTAAAAATAAAAATAAAAATGCAGCAATCTGTGATGAAAAATATCAAAATTTTAAATTAAGACAAGATAATGATAGAAGATAAGCAGTATGAGATCCAAATCTAATGAGAGGTCTGTGTGTATGTGCATGCATGCACACATGTGTGAGTTTGTGTGTGTATGAATATGCATGTTTGTGTTTATTATCAAGTTCAGTTCAAGGTAGGATGAGTTTGATGTCTTTGTAGGACACACATAGCTGGAAATCTTAATTAGTTTGAAAGGCTATTCTGGAACTCAAGATATGTTGGAGCCAAAGATAAGAATTTAAGGGGCTTTGTCGAATATTTGTTACTTGACATCATGGGGAGAAAAAGATTTAGAAACATCTGGAGAAAACTTTAGAGGACTGAATCCTGGAGAATGCCTGCATTTAACTATAATGAGGCATAGAAGAGAAGCCAGTGGAGGAGAACAAGAAGTCAGGGAGGCGGCGGGATAAGCCGGAAGGACTACCCTGCTAGAGACCATGAGAAAAGACACGCTCATGATTAAAGTGGGGCAGTGGGGGTGGAGGAAGAAATTCACAGCAGCAGAAGTTGCAGAGAAGTTAAGCAATCACAAGTCATCATTTATAAGCACTTGTCACATACCGAGTACTGTGCAATACATTTAACATATCTCTTTTAATCCTCACGTAAACCCTATAAGGCAGGCATTATCCTCATTTTATATAGGAAGAAATACCAAGAGTTAGGCAAAGAACAGTAGTGAGTAACAGAGGGACGAGGAACTCGGATCTGTCTGAATGCAGACCCACGTGGATACAGTGTTCCTGCCAGACTCTGAGTTTTCATCTGTGTTTGTTCATGACGATCGGTGGTAAAGCTGTAAAAAGTACAGACAGATGCTGAGGCCCTGACGATTCTGATTCTGCTAGTCTCGGTAAATGTCTGTGAGACCATGGTTGAGCCACAGCTTCTTCACAGTTCAACAACTTCTTAAAATAAAGGGTTTTGACTAGATTATAACTAAATTCAATAAATTTTGACCAATGTCCATGCAAATAGTGGATAAACAGTGGCATGAGTTTTTCTTAAAGAATTGACTGTAATTTCAGTAAAAGAGATATTGCATTTCTTTGTAATATAGGCACCATTTATTTCAATAGTCAGAAAAATAGTATCTCAATAGAATAATAACATATTATTCTCAGCCCTTAGAATCTGCAAAACATGACTTCTACAAATCGTTTTATATCAACACTTCAGTGTAAGATAATGCATAGCATATCCCAGGTCCCTTATTATTTAGTCATTTGAATGATCATTTGCTGCAAATCACTGTTTTGCACTTAAAGGAGAGCATTAGCTTCATTGAAGAGCAAAAGTAAAAAAAGCTTTGCAATGATTTTTTTTTTAACTCTCTATTACAGGAAGTCCTGATTTAATGTGGTATCATTTGGTCTTGAAACTATTGGTGTAGTTCAAAAACTAGCCTATATATAGACCACTTCTATAATATGCTGCTAATTTTATTTGATACCAAGCACAGTGTCTTACACAGAATCTTTGCTCAATATTATTGAACATTTGTTGAATGATCATAGGGCATATAAAAATAAGAATAACATGGTTCCTTTTTATTTATTTATTTAGTTAGTTAAGGTTATTGGGGTGACCTTGGTTGGTAAAAATCACTTAGGTCCCAAGTGTACAATTCTATAATACATCATCCATGTGTTGCATTATGTGTTTATCACCCAGAGTCAATTTTCCTTCCATTCACATGATTATTATTTATGTGGTATTTACAGAATACCAAAAAAAGTTGATTTCTGAAACTTATAAAAGTACAATCATGGATAAAATACAAATTTATATATAACATCATAATGATATTTTACAACTTATAGAAAAAATAAAAGAGACTTTAAATTATTTGTATTTTTTCTATACATACTATAGAGTCCTATGATAAACTAAAAAATAAGTACGTATTACAGTATAAGGTTAGAGGTTACTTATATCAAGTATCACCTGTGCATACCAACAAAACATCTTAACAGAATTACAAATGCGAGAACATACCAACAAAACACTTTTAAACAATAAAGTTACAAATGCAAACTACAAATATTGACTTTTCAGATGAAATGTGTTATTACACTTGGGATTATTTTATTAAACTGTAACACTTGGAATCTGTATATGTCTTATATGGAAGAGATTCAAAACATTTTGCAAACATTGACTATCACTTCGAATGCCAATGACAAGTGACACATTATTATAGTAATTGATCCCTGTGGCAGTACCCACCAGGCAACTTGCTCTCAAAACCTTATGACAGTCAGCCAGGCTCCTTAATTTAAAATCACTCTTGTCTTGCGTGACAATTTCTACTAAAGACTGATTCCTGTGGGAAAAATTAACAGAGTAGCTACTAGAGAATCAGCATCTCAAGTGCATTCTTGTGTTTTTGGTATCTTGAGTTAAGTCTAAATATTAATTATTGGAACAAAAAATGATAAGAACTGCTATTTTCTGAGAGCTTATTGTTGTTAGGCACTTTGCATATATCTCATTTAATCTCTGCAACAACCACTTAAGGTGGGTTTTGTTTATCTTCACTTACAGAGTCAGAATTTAATGTTCTGCTCAGATTCTGGGTTTTTGAGTGCTGGAGCCAGAGTTTGAACTCACATATTTTGAACTTCAAAGTCTGGACTATTATTCCCAGAGACCAGTGCATCTATAAGTTCATGGTATTTAATAGGACTGAGTCATATAATTGTGAGTGAATTGATACACACAATGATGAGAAACACAGCCAGTTCTGCAAACTGACACGTGGCATCAAATGGTAATCTAAGTGATCTGCATTGTTTTAAATTAGTCTATGGACCATAATATACGTTTTACATCTTTTTTTTTTTTTTTAAACTTGGAAGATTCTAATCTATAAATTATTTAACACAATACGGATCATATCCAGAAATGAAGTCTGTATTATAAACAGCCATTGAAACCTTGGGCAGAGTTTTCATAATAAAATAAGGTATTCTTGGCATTGCTTTTTTTTACTTAGCACTTCAAAGGGAATACTCCATTGTCTTTTGTTTTACATAATTTCTCATGAAAAGTGTGCTGTTATTCTTTCCATTGTTCTTCAGTGTATATATCTTCTTGCTCTGATTTTAAGATTTTTTTCTATATCACCTTGTTTCTGGGAGATTCTGGAACTTATGGTTAGATGTGCTTTATTATTTTTGGAAGATTCTCAGCGATTATGTTTCAAATGTTTTTGTGCCCCATTCTGTCCTTCTCCTTTCCTCTGTGTGATAGCCCCTTCTTTCTCCCATGTTCTGCCATAAGTGAGCCAGCTAGTGTTCCATGTCTCCTGGAGACACTTATCTGTCCTACGATTTCAGGCTGCTCTGTAACTTCTGCTTTTATGTACTCAAGAAAAGTTACGATTTTGTAGGTTATCTGACATCTCTTGTTAGATGGGAGGAAACTTTCCCACTTTGTATTTTCTAGGTTGAAGCTGCAAGTATCTTTGAGCTGTTTTGAGAAGTTTATGAGAGTTAAGATATTTCTCTTTAAGGTAACCTAGAATCCATTATGGATATTTTATCATAACTTTTGGTTACTTCTTATAGAGAAGAAGGTTCATTTAGCATGTTATTTTGGCATATATCATAGTTCTTTTTTTTAATCTTTATTTTATTGCTTTTGACAGAGACAGAGAGAAGGGGGAGGGCCCAGTGCAGTCTCCATAGTTGTATGTCATCAGTTTTTGACATGGTTTCATTCCACACAGGTGGGCGGGGGCCACACAGGACAGGAACTGGGTTGGGGGCCTCCTGCATGGGAGGCACACCTCCTCCAGCCAGGGTCAAACTGGGGAGCGAGAACTGAACTGGAGGCCTACTGCATGGGAAACACACCCCAGTTCAGCATATTGGGTCTGCATGGGCCGGGGCTGGAATTCGATCCTCAGTCTCCAGGGCTGCAACGTGAGCACTTTACTGGCTGAGCCATCCTGGCTTCCTCTATATTGTAATTCTTTACAGATGTTTCTTCAGCATCATCAGCAATTATATGCCACCAATTCTAATGGCTAGTGGCTAGTTATTTTTTCTAAGAAAAATCCAAAATATTATGCATGTAGTATGGACAGGAAAATACCATAGTGACTACATTCTAGATTAACTATGTGATTTACTCATAAGAATATATTCAGTAGAGAAGATTAACAAAGGTTGACAGCTTATGAACAATTTAAATTCTATTGGCAGTATTTTATTCCCCAATTTGTTCTAAAGGAAGAAAACACCACTCAAATACATCTGAAAGAAAGCTGAGTTTATTATAATTTATTATTAGTTGCTCTGTAAGGGGAACTATGCTTGTAGAATACAGTCTCTCTGAACAAAGCCAAGAGTGATATATGGTGGGTTTTTAGTAAGAGTGGAATTTAGGAATGTCTAACATTTGGGGGTACTGAACTGAACCTATGACTGATAGATTTGGGTGAGTTTAACACTGTTCCGTGGTTACTAGTTTATGACTTGGAATAATGCCATAGAATAGTCATGTGCTTTCTTTCTAGAATTTGGAAAAAGAAACTTTTAATTCTCACTCCATGTGCAATTTAAGATTAAAACAAAACAAAACAAAAAAACAGTCTACATGGCTAATTATTTGATTTTATTTCATCAGTTGAGAGAGTTCTGGGAGATGAAATGGAACAAAATTTGGAATATATAGTGACAAATGACACCAAACGTTAGTACATTGTGTAAGTTTAAAGTATACACCATATGATTGGATATATGTATATATCGTGACATCATTACCACAAGACTTTTAGTTAACATACATCACCTCACATTGTTACATTTTTTTTTCGTTTGTTTTTTTGTTTTTGACGAGAGAGAGAGAGAGAGAGAGAGAGAGAGAGAGAGGTACAGAGACAGAGAGAGAACTGAACTAGGGGAACTCCCCAGTTCAGCACATGGGTCCGCATGGGCCGGGGCTGGGATTTGATCCTCGGTCCCTGGCGCTGCAAAGTGAGCGCTCAACCCACTGAGCCATCCCAGCTTCCCCAACATTTTTTTTTTCTTGTGATGAGAATTTTTAAGATCTACTTTCTTAACAACTTTAAAATATACTATATAGTATTATTAACTATACAGTACGTTATACTCCCAGAACTTACTTACCTTGCAACTGAAAGTTTGTACTTTTGGATTACTTTCATTCCCCTTCCTAGCTTGGAGAATTCTCTGTGATGCCGATCACATGGTCTTGGTGAGATACAGTGCTCCATTTTAAATTTTGACCCATCAGCAGTGCTGGACAGCCCATTAGGGAGAGGTTTTGTTGCAGCCAAAAGGCCCAGTTTACTTCTTTCCCTCTCTCACTTTCCCTAAAATAAATTCTCAAAATAACCATTTATCTTATGTGCTCCCTAAAGTGACTGATGTTTATCTAGTCTACTTTCATTCCGAGCAATTCACCTGGAGGTGACTGAACGGATGAACACATTGACAGTCATATTATAAACTCATCAAGTTTCTAAAAACCAATTTAAAGTAATTTTCCAATGGAAAATATGTCCTAAATGATTTTTTAAACCAATTAAACAATTTATTTGAGGGAGCTCCATTTTGAAGGCGAGGAAAAGGAGTATGGCCCCTTTGGAAAAAGATTGCTTCCAGAGATTCAGAAGTGATCACTCTCAAAGTGTCATGAGGTCACAGGATGCATGGCTGCTAAAATAACCCGAAGAATAGTGGTGAAGCTGGGATGGCTCAGCGGGTTAAGTGCTCTCTTTGCAGCCCCGAAGCCTGAGGATCGAATCCCGGCCCCAGCCCTTGTGGACCCACATGCTTCACTGGGGTGTGCCCCCAGTTCAGTTCTTGCCGGGACCTATGCGGGAGGCTCCTGGCCCAGTTCCTGCCCTGCGCAGCCCTGTGCCCACCTGTGGAGTGAAACTATATGGAAAACTAATGTCAACTATGGAGACTGCTCTGGGCCCTCCCCCTTCTCTCTGTCTCTCTCTGTCTATCTCTCTGTCTGTCAAAAAAAACCCCTCAAAAACCAAAAAAACAAACAAGAATAGGCCAGAGCTTTCCTTAGAGAATTGAAATATAAATGCTTTGCTCGTGAGAAGTTTGATGGAGGAGAGACATACTGTCTCACATGGCAGCCTCAAAAGTATGCTCAAAGTGAAATTTGTTTCATATTTATGAAATTAAAGGCAGTCACTATTTTATTTTACTTTTTCCCAGCTTTATTGAGGTATAATTGTCAACATTATAACTTGATGGTGGGAATCCTTTCACAATGTGTATTTTAAATCATGGTATAATTTATGACAAATTGGTTTGTATGACTACAAAACAATAGTATATTGTTATGTGTATATATATGTGTGTACATTTGTATTTTATACAATATATAACATATATAATATATAATAGTGCTCCCTATTCCACATTTTTTCTCTGTTATCCATCGAAATGTTTATTTATTTATTTATTTATTTATTTATTTATTTATTTTGACAGAGAGAGAGATACAGAGACAGAGACAGAGAGAACTGAACTGGGGGAGCTCCCAGTTCATCATGAGTCCGCACGGGCCGGGGCCGGGATTTGATCCCCGGTCCCAGGGCTGCAAAGTGAGCGCTTAACCCACTGAGCCATCCCGGCTTCCCCTGTTATCCATTTAATGTGCAAATTATCTTCTTTATGGAAGTTAAGTCTTCTTTATGGAGTCTAAATACAGACTCTTCCCCCGGCCAAACTATTTAAGATTTATCCAAAGACAGTTTTGTTTTTGAAAAAAAAAAAACTGTAGAGTGTTCTAGTAACAAAGATGGCTACGCAGCTAGGAGGTGTTTGGGCTAATATTCGGCCTAATGCAATCTTCCTGTTATCAGCTCGTCATCAGCTCATCATCCTTTCAATAATGTAATATCAGAGGCTAATCCCCTAGAGCTGATTGCCCCAGTCCCGTTCTGGGAATTAAACCTACAGACAAAGGGCAGACAGCTGGGCCGCCTGCACCAGTTTGACATCGTTATTCGCTGCATGCATTAGTACAATCTGCTGCTACAGGACAGACCTGTAAACATTCTGGCTGTGTTCTCAAGACCTTGTTTTAAAAATATTAACAGCCTTCAGTGGGTTTTAAGTACTCAATAATAATAGTTACATTCACAGCAACTGAGGATATAAGAGGGAAACTTAATGAAGCTGGAAAGGCTCTGGATTCTGCAAGAAGAGTGTTTGTGAGTCTGAAAATTGCATGCCCTGAGTTGAACCTTGGCAAGAATGGATAAAGTGTCTAGAATCATTCAACAGCGATGTCCTTCCCTCTGAATCAGTTACTTAAGAACCTTTTTCCTTCCTGTTGTCTTATCTTTAGGCAAACTTGATTCCATTTGAACCTGGAATTGCAGTAAACAATTTCACTATTTTTACTTTGTATTTTCTGGTTGTCCTATAATCATTTGAACAAAAATTGGTATATTAAAGCATTTCTGCTTAGGAACTATAATACCCAAGGGGAAGGTTTTCAGCTGTAAAAAAAAAAAACTTATTATCATAATTTACTATTATTAGTTGTAGGTAATTTATACACTTGCATGCAAATATTAAGGCAGAAATCTCACATATTTTTGTTATTGCCCAGTGTGAGAATCTGAACTTCCACCATGCTATTGATTCCATCTTTCCAAGATGCTGCATATACACCCTTTAATCATTTTTCAGTCTTAGTGCTTCCTGAGAAGCTCCTTTGTCAAATGGGATTCCATAGTCAAAGGGACTACATTAGAAAATAGCTTTCTCAAATAACACAATTTGATGGTGCTCATGATGTGCCTGGCAGCTAAACAGGAATCTTATTTCAATTGAACTCTATTTAGGTCCTGGAATCAGAACATTACCTAGTTTGACTTTAAAACTATCAGTCAAATTATTCCTAAAGGCCCAGCGTCTTGTAGATATTGGGCAAGAGCTAAACTAAATCATGTTAAGTGTAGCCATACTAATAAAAACAGAGTTATAGTTCTAGAATGAATTTAGATATTCTAAATAAATGTATCTTTAGATATGAGTTAGGCAGTACATGTTCTTTGTATTATTTATAGGCAAAGCACTAACTATTAAGGAATATGTAAGGCTAATCAAACTATTCCTGGTATTGAAAGTCTTTTAAAAACTAGGTACCTCTAAGGCTAATTTAAGTTGGTGTTCATTCAGGGGCATTGAACATTTATTCAAATATTGTTACAATTTTACCAGAACAGGTAATGGATGTAAAAATGATTTTTCTCCCCTTCAACTGTTTGAAAATATTGAATTAGAATTAGAATTAGAATTTAAAAGACGTTCTGGAAAAGAGTATGTGCCTCAGTGACACCATGCTTATGCCAATAATACCAAGTGCAAGTAGTCCTTTAATTTCCCAGAATTCCTTTACTTTGTCTGGTTTATAAGGAATAGTTCTCAATTAGTTGTGCTATGTTTTCTCTTGCTTGGTAAGCATTTTTGGTCAAACAAGGAATGGCAGAGTTCCACAATTAGATCAAAAGATCAATCCTAATGTACCATTTTCTCCTCACCCTCCTGCTGTAATAAAGTGGCTGCAGCTCTCCAGGGGACAACTCAAAATCCTGGGACTGATATTTCTAAATTAGCTGGCTCTCTGACCTTGCTGGTAATTGCGTTAGTTTATCAATGTTCAACACAATTTATTACTCTCCAATATGTACCAAAGTGTTTATCTCTCAACACTAACAATATTAAAAAATCTAAGCTATCTATTGCAGCACAAAGAGGAATCCTTTCATTAGGGAAAAACATAAATAAGTGGGAGATGTCACATGGCCGGCCTTAGCCCAGAAGAGTTGCGGCTCCTAAAAGGAGAGGGCAGCTGCTTCCTGCTCTGATTTGACAATGTCATGTTTACAAAATCTGGAAGGAGAGAAGTCAAGTTTTATTTCCATTTGTGTTTGTGTGACAGAGGAATGAAATTGTGCTTTCTGCCTTACTATAATAATGGCTCCATTCCAAGAAAAATAAATGGCATTGATAAAGCCTTATCAAAGCCTTTAAAAGCAGTGTGGGCACTGATAGCGTATCACTTTGACTTTCAACATGCACACTCTGACGGGGAAAAAGAATTAAGTTTATGGGTTGCGTGTTGGGATGAAGGAAATCAACCACGTTCATTCACTCCCTTCATTTTAATTATTTTATTATTCATTATTTAAATCTTGTGTTTGATAGGGAGAGTGAATAAGTGTGACAAAACTCTGTATATTACCTGAACTGAAAGTAATTCCATATTGAAGTTTTACAAAAGACATATCTGATTTTAACAAACTATCAACAAAAATAATGTGGCATGACCTGGCTAAGAATGATGTTAATAATCTGCTAAAGTAGAAGTAGGTGTGATACAGATCATACTGCTCAACTTTAAATCATGGGCTGCCCCCTTTTTTTAATTGTTAAATTTATTGGGGTGACATTGGTTGGTAATAATTACATAGGTTTTGGGTGTACAATTCTATATTATGTCGTCTATGTATTGCATTATGTGCTCACCACCCAGAGTCAGCTCTCAATGGGCTGCTTTTATTCCCTCTACTCCTTCCACCAGGAACTAGACTATTCCTTTGCAGATGACACAGAACTTAGAAGTATTCCGTCACATTCATCCATTCACCCACCTGCTATTTCCCATTAAACCAAATCCGTGGGTTTATTCCACACTCATATAAGAAATGAGTTTCCAAAGCAGTTTACACTAGAATAAAACTGGTCTGAAGGCTTTCATAGCACTTGCTATCTTCTTAAAATCTTACAGTCTTTAAGTTTTAGCTCATATTAGTATTACTATTATTATTTTACTTTATTAATAATTGTTAGGCCAATGTTCTTTCAAATGCAGATTTGTTTTTAATTTCTTTTGTTTACCAGCAGCTCCTTTCAGTGCAAAGAATAATATTCCTTTGGTAAGGGAACTTTTAGATTTGCCTCCTTTCTGCAATACACTCTAGAGTTTTCCATAGCACTTTAAAATCCCTATTTGGAAAATTTTATTGTTTTAATTACACACCAGAGCCATAAAATTTTTTGTTGTTGTTCTTAAAGGTCCTCAACTTCTCTGACATCCCTTTAGTGTTAGAGTACTATTTATGCTACATTAGCATTGCCACCCCAAGTCAGGAAACCCCCAAAGTGTGTCTGCCGTGTGCATTACTCAAGCTAAACTACACATATCATCTACTATATTTTAGGTTCAGATTAAACGCTCATTGAGCACCAAATTCTGTTCTATCCATTTCATGTACACATGAATCCTTTTCTAATTGCTTGAAAAATATAAATAAATTTTTGTCCACTTTAATATAATGTTACTCATATGCTTTGACTAGCCTCATAGAATTTTATTTTAAATAAATATATTATTTTCATGCATGTAAAAGTAAAGGATAAATAAAAGTCATTATTTTGAGCAATAAAAATCTTTGTATTTTATCAAAATGGTGGTATTTATAAATGCAAAAGACCTTCTAGGGAAAAGAGACAGTGAATATTTATTGGCTGACTATTGTTTGCCCCCAGTACTTTAAGTATGTTACCCAGTCTCCCAAAACGATGAATCGAGCATTTATTTTGTGATAGGCACTTTGTTTAGTACAGGGATGTGAGGGTAAACAAGGTAACACTGCATGCATTTGAGGAGATACAGAGAAGTAAGCAAGGCTTTTTTCATATAATATTCTATATGATGCAGAATTGGAGAGTATGGAGTGTTACGGGAACACACAGGAGAGTTGCTGGTTTGCCTTTGTGGTGAAAGCTATAGAGACGAAGAACAATAGTCCCTCCTTATCATCAGGAGATACATTCCAGGATCCCCTGTGAGTGCCTGAAACCTTATAGTACTGAATCCTATATGTATTGTGTTTTTTTCTTATACATATATATACGCATATCTTTTCTGTTACTTTATAGCCTCCCTTCGCATATCCGAATTCCAGCGTCACTACTCTTGCATTTTGGGGCCACTGTTATTTAAAATAAAGGTTCCTTGAATACACACACTTGACACTCAACTGTTAGACCTGATCATGGGGAGAGCTACTGGTAAGTGATGGGCAGGTAGGGTATGCAGTGTGGAGGTGCAGGGCAAAAGGATGAGTCAGGGCAGGAAGCAGTGGGATGGGGGGAGATTTCATCATGCTCCTCAGAATGGAGCACAATGTAAAACCTAAGAACTGTTTATTCCTGGAATTGTTTGTTTAACGTTTTCAAACCAGCGGTAACTGAAACTTTAGAAATGGAAACTGCAGGTAAGGGGGGACTACATTAACGGTCCTGTGGAGGTTCTGTGTTCTGTTTAGAATTTTTTCCCTTGACCCTCCCTGCGTCCTCTTCGTCATCTCGGCTCTGCCTCCTTCCCTTCCTCTTTCCTTCTTCCTCCTTTCTTTTTCATTTTTTTAAAATAGTGCAAAAACGTTACTTGGTTTTTACAACACAGCTAATAATGCAGAGTTATAGAAAGCAAAGGTTAATCAACTAATCACATACTCCATATAATGATAATTCTCTCACGTAAGTATAGAGAACAGATATTATTATGGATGGTATTTTTGCTCATAAAATGGGATCACACTATCTTGATTATTCTGTAGCTGGCCTTTTCTCTCAAACTATGAGACCATATTAAAATATTAGAAGCCCCAAGTAAAAATTGCTTAAAATGCTAATGTTCTTATTTGTTCTTGTGATTTTCTTCTTGTATCCAGTTTTTTTATAAAAAGATTTTTGTTAAAAACAGTTAACATAGAATATTATGTTGGTTCAGATATACACCATAGTTATGCAACCTTTCTATATCAAAAAATGTGATCGCCATGATAAGCCCAGCAGCCATCTTACACCATACCATGCTCTCACAATATTATAGACTGTATTCCCCATGCTATATATTAATTACATCTCCATGACTTATTTGTTTTATACCTGGAAATTGGAGCTCTTATTCCCCTTCACCTTTTAAATTTTTTCAATTATAGTTGAAAGTCAACATTATTTTATATTACTTTCAGGGGCACATAGTGGTTAGACATTTATGTAATTTAAGATGTGATCTCTCTGACTAGTCTAGTACCCACCTGGCACTACCTTAATTCCTCTCCCAACCTCTTATCTATCACCCTAATAAATCGAGTACCCATATGACACCATACAGAGTTATTAAAATATTGCCGATTATATTCTTTGTGCTGTATTCTACATCCCCATAACTACTTTGTAACAACCAATTTGTACTTCTTAATCCCTTCCCTTTTTTAACCTACCTCCCCAATGCCCCTCCCATCTGGTAACAATCTAAATGTTTTCTGTATCTATGAGTTTGTTTGTTCACTTTGCTCTTTAGAATCCTCGTATAAGTAAAATCACATTGCATCTGTCTTTCTCTGTCTGACACACTACACTTAGTGAAATATCCTCCAGGTCATCCATGCCACTGCAGATGTCAAAACCCATTCTCTTTCGTGACCGAAGAAAATTCCACTGTATGTGTGTACCACCTCCTCTTTATCCATTCATCTATTAACGGACACCCAAGCTGCCTCCATATCTGGGTTATTTTCAGCAATGCTGCCATGAACATATGGATGCACAAATCCTCAAAATAGCATTTTGGGTTTCTTTGGATAAGTACCCAGAAGTGGGATTACTGGGTTCTCCTTTGTCTCTTGTTGTAGCCTTTGATTTAAAATATATCTTATCTGGGATAAATATTGCTACTCTAGCTTTTTGTTGTTTCCGTTATCATGAAACATCTTGTTTATTCCTTTACTTTTAGTCTGTGTGTTTCAATCTGAAGTGAGTCTCTTGTAGGCAGCATATGTATATGTAAGGGTTTTGTTTTCTTATCCATTTAGCCCTCCCATGTGTTTTGATTGGAGCACTTAATCCATTTACATTGAAACTAATTATTGAGAGACGTGGAGCTATTGCCATTTTTGTACTCTTTTTTTTTTTTTTTTCTTTCTTTTTATCTTAAAGATGTCCTCTCACATTCTTTGTAATACTGGTTTGTTTGGTGGTGATGACCTTCTTTCCTTTTTTTTGGTCTGGGAAACTCTTTATCTGTTTTTCTATTTTAAATGGTAATGTTGCTGGGTAAAAGTACCTTTGGTTATAGGCTCTTGCTTTTCATTGCATTGGATATTTTGTGCCAGTCCCTCTAGCCTGCAAATTTTCTGCTGGGAAATAAGTTGACAATCTTACGGGGGCTTCCTTATAAGTTACTAATTGCCTTTTTCTTGATGCTTTTAGGATTCTCTTTTTGTCTTTAACCTTTGGCACTTTAATCATGATTTGTCTTAGTGTGGAACATTTCGGTTCATCTTGTTTGGGACTCTGCACTTCCTTGCTTGTATGTTTGTTTCCTTCCCCAGGTTAAGAAAATTTTCAGTCATTATTTGTTCAAGTAGGTTGTTAATTCCTTGCTCTTTCTTTTCTCCTGGTAGCCCTATGATGCAAATGTTGTTATGCTTAATGTTGTTCCAGAGGTCTCTTAAGCTATTCTCAGTTTTAAATATTATTATTTTTTTCTTTTTGGTGTTCCGATTGGGTGTTTTCTGCTACGTTGTCTTCCAAATTGCTGATTCAACCCTCTTCTTCATCTAGTCTACTGCTAATTTCTTCTAGTGTATTCTTCATTTCACTTATTGTATTATTCATTTCTGACTAGTTCTTTTTTATGGCTCATATGTCCTCTTTAGTCTTGTTATCTCTTTGTTGAAGTTCTCACTAAGTTTATTGAGTATCCTTATTACCATGATTTTGAACTCTGTATCTAGTAGGTTGTTTCTACCTCCATTTCATTTAGTTCTTTTTCTAGAGTTTCTCCTGCTCTTTAATTTGGGATGTATTTCTTTGTTTCATCATTTTGGCTGACTCTCTGTGTTTGTTTCTATGTGTTAGGTAGATCTGCTACCATCTGCCAGTCTTGGCTTGGTGGCTTTATGTTGTATGTTCCCAGTAGGACGCTGGCACAGTCTCCCTGGTCACCTGCACTGGGTGCTTCAAGAGTGTCCCTTGTGTGGGTTGTGTGAGCCCTCCTGTTATATTTGAGCTTTGATTGCTATTGGCATGTCAGTAGCTGATTGGTTGTTGGGTTTGGCCACGTCCACAGCTTACAGGCTGCTTTGTGGGGGCCTTACCACACTGAGTGCCATTTGCCCCAGTGAGCTCTGGTGCCTGTGGAAACTGCCCTTTGTGTGTGCTGTCTGTGGGGCAAATTTGGTGGTGCTCTGCTGTGTCTGAAGCCAATCTTCAATTATGTTGGTTCTGGGGCCTCTAGGGAGGACCTCTGGTACAGGCCCAGGTCACTCACTGCTTGTCACCAGACTGAGACTACCTGGTAGGAGCTACAAAGCAATCCACAGTTGTTTTCTGCCTGTGCTAAACCCAGAGGTATGTGGGAGAGGCCAAACTCTGAATTAAGGATGTCTGCCACCAGTACTGGGACTGGGGTAGCTCCATGAAAAGCCAAGACAGCCTGAGATCTGCTGTTATGTGCCAGCTGTCTTAAGGTTCAGCTGCTGATAAAGCCTCACGCAGTATGCAAGTTGGGTGAGGTGCGGTCTCAGGGAAGACCCGAGTGGGAAGAGTTGTGGTCACCAAGTTAATGCAGATTCTAGTTTGGTGCAAATGCGGAGTCTGGAACTACTCAGCAAAAGTCTCAGAGTATACCAAGGCCCGTTACCACCCACCTGGGGACTGCGGATTACAATAGTTTTCTAAGAAAGGGTGCAATGTGGGTGGGCTGGCAGTTCACAGAAAAAAGTGCCTCTAATGCTCGTGGAGTTGGGTAGAGTGGGGTCCCAGTGGAGCTCACCAGACCAATTAGATTCAGATTTGGCCATGTGGGGGTGGGGGGAGCACAGCACAAGACAGAGATGCCAGCCTGCTGGCTGCCAGGAGGAGGACCGCACACAGGGAAAATGGCAACTGTCCTTCCAGTCCTTGCCTTGCAGCCATACAACTCAGTCTCTTCTAGTCACGGTCCCTTTGCTGAAACCCAGTTTGAGTGCCTGTGAATGAATGAGTCTGTGTGTGGACCCTTTAAGAGGATGTCTGGGTTTCCCACAGCCTTGTATCCCACCTGGAAGGTTGGAATCCCCACTGTTTTTCACAACCAGATATTGTGGGGGTTTCTCTTTTCTTAGACCAGTACTCTAGGCTGGGAATCCTGGTGTGGGGAAGGAATCCCTTGCTCCTCAGGAGAGAAACTGTGTGGCTGAAATATCTCTTCCTGTTGATTCTCTACCACCACTACATGGGGCTAACCAGTTCTGCATTTCTGTTTCTCTTTCCAGTTTCAACATGGCTTCTTTGTATCCTTAGTAATAAAACTTCTGTTCAACTAGACTTCAGGTGGTTCTCCAGGTTGATTATTCTATTATTTAATTGTAATTTTAATGGTTTTATGAAAGTAGGCACAATGTTTACTTATTCCACCATCTTGGATTTCTGTCTGGTCTCTTATGTCATCAGTTAGGATTATACATTGAAATTCCACTGTATGGACCGTACTTTTTCTCACCTTCTGTTGGAGGAAGTCATTGAAAAGATGTGACCACCAACTGGACCTGGGTATTCAGAGGTTACTCACCCCTCTCCTGTCCTTAGAATGTACTTTCTACCCACCATCCCCACAGTGGAAACCATTCTTTAGGATGCAGCCTTGAGAGAGCAATGTGTTGTTGAGACCCTCTGAACTGCATATGTGACTGAACCCTATTAAGGTCTCTCTATAAACTTTTAAGATTCTGGTGGGCAGGAATGGGTATTTACTCGCTTTGTAGCCCCAGAAGACAAACATCCTGTGTTCATTCCCTTGTTTGTTAAAACTGCCACCTATTCATCTAGAGTGGTCTGCCTCTCTCTTTGGTCTCTCCTTGCCTTCCGTTTATTGGGGTCAGTTTGTGAACCAACATCCTCTCTCCTTTATTTTCCCTTTGCACAACCCCCCCCACATTTTGATTAATTCTGAATTACAATTTCTGTGCTTACGCTAATCAACTTATATGCATCCTAACATATGTTTTCAAACACATCACTAGATTTTGTTGTAAATTTGATAAAAATTTGATTATACAAGCAACATAATACTCTATAATTGATAAAATCAAATTCATTTAACTCTTATGGGTGGGTGAGCTGGTTGCTTTTTGACACTACTAAGAATTTTGCAACAAACATCCTTCTACATGTGTCCTAGTGCTATAGTTTTTATTTCTGAAGAATAATATCCCCCAAATAAAAATGCTGAGCTTATAGCAGTGGCCAGGTTGCTTTAACATTATGAAAATATTTATCAACAATGTATGAGACTCTTCCTTTCTGTTGCCTTCATCAACACAGGATCTTGCTGCTTTTTGTAATTTTTGCCAATATAATGGGTAAAACGGAGGTGTTTTCCTTACTGTTTAAATTTGAATTTTCTCAGCTATTAGTGAGGACAAGCATCTTTTTTTGTGCTTATGATCTATCTTTCAATTCAAGTTTCCTACTTATATCCTTTGCTCATTTTTCTTTGAGTTGTCTTTTATTTTTCTTAAAAAAATAATTTTGTAGATGTGTCTTCCTGTGTCAGGGATATTAGTCCTTTGCATTGGTGAGAGCTTTAATTTGATAACAATGGAATCTGGCTGGTTTAGGCAATTAATAATTTGAGAAAGATACTGAGTAGCACACAGAATCAGTGGGAGGTCTGGAAAAACAGGTTCGAGGCCTAGTTTTCCATAACAAAACACAGAACATTGAAGAACTGGCCTGAGGAGAACGTTTGCTATCATAACTCTCCTCAGCCAACTCCTGCAAAATCAGTTAGCCTCATAAAAGATATTTCCTCAGGTGGTTTAGTTGTGGATCTTAATATTCATGCAGCCACATGTAGTTGTCTGAATACAGGTCACATGGCGGTGGCCTGTCTGCAAGGGGTGCTGAGAAAGTGGGGTTTCTGAGTTCCATTGTGTGAAGGTGGGTTAAAACTGTGATAAGTTATCAAAATGTAAGACGAATATTCGAAAGAGTTTAGACACCACAAATGATAGCTGTCCACTGAATCTTTCTTGATCTTATAAGTTGCAAGTATTTTTTCCTAGTCTATATGTTGGCTTTGTTTATATCTCTTGTCATATAATTACAAAAACAAAAGGGTGTAAGCAAATGATATATTTCTCTCTTTATGGCTTCTAGGTTTTCTCTCTTGCTTAAGAAGTTCTCTACTATCCCAAGGTTATACAAATATTTAAAAAATGTTTTTTCTTTTATTGTGATTTTACTTTTTACATTTAGAACTTGAATGTAAACTTTATTTTGGTAAATGATATAAATTGGACTCCTAAATTTTTTTTTTCAGATTAATATTAGCTCCCAAATAACTGTCCCTTCTCCCATAAAATGGAAAAGCCAATTTTGTAATACATCAAGCTCTGATATAAATGAATATATCTCTCAATTCTCTACTTTCACTTTTCTATTTTACTGTTATGCAAATCTATTCCGTTTTAACTATAAGAGTTTTGGTACTTTTTACAGTTTTAATAGTTAACAGTGTGCTTTTTATAATGGTTTTATAGTAGAAATTCTGTAGCTATCTCAAAAATTTTATTTTCATGTAAAATTTAAAATAATTTTGCCTAGTTCTAGGGGAAAATATTGGAATTCTGACTAAAGTTACATTGCATTTGGTAAGGATTGATCACATTATGAGAGTAAGTCTTCCCATCTAAGAACATGTTCTATCTCTCTATTCATTTTCTTTCTTACATCTTTAAAGATTTTATAGTTTTTTTCATATAGTATGTATGCTTTTTTTTTAAATGAATGGACTACTTTACCATTTCAAATAATAATTGATAATAGCAATATAGAAAAAAGCAATTAATTTTTGAATATTTACTATGCTTTGTGATATCTTTCCAAATTTTCTTATTGCAGCTTGGTGCTAGAGTTTCATAGGCCAAGTAAGGAAGTCTTTGTTGTTCCTTTTCTAATATTTATGTCAATTATTTGATATTTTATGGAGTAAGTAAAAACCTAAAAGACACGAAATAAAGTAGAGGTTAGTATCACCTCTGTCTTACTGTTAGTTTTAGTAGAAATGATTTGACTATAACTATTTATGGTTTGTTAGCTGCTTTTTGGTAATGGTTTGTATTATACAAACATTTCCTTCAATGTCTTTTATATTTAAAACTCTTAATGAATTAATTACTGATTTTAAAAAACCGGCTATGTCAATATAATCATATGGGTTATCTCATTTAATTTTTGGGTATGATTATGTTGAATCATTCATGCATTCCTGGATGAAACTTTACTTGTTGTATTTCTTATAACATCAATTAACTGGTATTTTAAATGTTTATTGTGGGGAAGCCGGGATGGCTCAGTGGGTTAGGTACTCACTTTGCAGCCCTGAGGATCGAGGATCGAATCCCGGCCCTGGCTCATGTGGACCCATATGCTGAACTGGGGAGTGCCCCCAGTTCAGTTCTCACCTGGGCGAGACCCCGGCCCAGTTCCTGCCCTGTGCAGCCCCATGCCCACCTGTGGAATGAAACTATGTGGAAAAACCAATGATGTGCAACTATGGAGACTGTTCTGGGCCCTCCCCCTTCTCTCTGTCTCTGAGTCTGTATCTCTGTCTGTCTTTGTCAAAAACAATAAATAAATCTTAAAAAAAAAAATGAATAAATAAATAAATGTTTATTTGTACCATATGTCCAATTTTCATCTATATTTTTCATTTTGTACTATTTTTTCAAGACTTGGTATTCTGTTAGTGACTTTTACTATTGTTCTTCTCATTTTTCATACTCCAATTTTTTTATTCTTTAATTCCAAAGATTAGAAGTCAAATGAAGGATAAGTGTGTCTCTAAGGAACCAGGTGTTTTAAACAACTAATGAGATGTCGTTTGAATTTCTTGTCATGAATTGAATTATATGAATTTCTTGTAGAAGGATTATTTTTCTGACAGGGAGATTTCAACTAGATGACTTCTAAGGTCCCATTCAACCCTAACATTCATAATTATTGAGTTATGTAGGGGTTAGGAGTGTAGCCTTCATAATCAGATTCCTGGGTTTGGATTTGTGCTCTAAGACATACTAGGTATGGTGATTTACGCAGCTTCACTAAGCCTCAGTTTCTTCATTTTTCCAAAGATGAGGGTAAAATAAAAAGACTACTCTTCTAGTGTAATGATGTTCTAGAAAGTATCTTCCTGCACATAATCTTTAGTCTTGAAAGAAATCTACCTGTGTCTTATACGGTATTATTTTTTCATTGTTTATTTTGGACCCCTTTTCTCGTCTGGGTGGTTTTAAACACTCTCTTGGCCTGAATTACTATATTTTTCTTTATGACTCTTAATTAGCTTTCCTGAGCTTCTGTCTACTAGATAGATCTGTCTACTAGATTTGGTGTCTACCAGGGCCCACTTTCTGGTTCATAGATGGTTGTCTTTTCACTGTGTCACAGGGCAGAAGGGGCTAGAGATCTCTGTCTGGTCTCTTTTCTAAAGGCATTAACCCCAATTATGAGGGTACCACCCTCATGATGTAATCACTTCCCCAAATCCCTACCTCTTAATATGATCATATTGGGGTTAACTTTTCACATAGGAATTTCTGAGGCACACAAACCTTCAAACCACAGAACTATTCTAAACACACTTACCACTCCATAATGTAATCACTTCTATTCTCTGTGTCTCCAACTAGTTTGTAACCACTGTGACAGCAGGGACTATTTGTCCTTGTATTCCTGGCTCCAAGCACAGTGTTGGGCACATAGTAGGTATATAATAAATATTTGATATATAACCCCCAAGTCATTGGGCTTTACTCTCCTTTGCCCATCCACAACCTTTGGAGGTCTAGTACTGTTTTCGTTTGCTTGTTTTTTAATTCCTTCTAGTTCTAGCTATTATTTATTTAAGGTTCCTTTGCTCTCTGCTTCTGCATGCTCTCTGCTTCTGCATGGCTGTGTGGTAGCCTGCAGTCTTGGTAAACCCTAAGTCCCATTTCACTATTTTCTCTCAAAACTCCCACCTCACTTATGATCTCATGAGTTTGTTAATTTTGCTAACGTCTTGAGGATTTATAGGGAGGGTTCATATTACTCACTGATAGCCTCTTATACTCTTTCTTTCTGGTTTTCCTCTTATACTCTGTTGCCTTGAATTCCTAATCCATGACTCTCCCTCCCATGCTCAACATCTGGGTAGATATGACTCATTAGGTCTTCCTGAAATTCCAGTAATAAATATTTTGCATCCCATTACAGATGAATGAATGAATAAATGAATGAATGAGTGAATAAGTCCAGGATGAAGATGGAGCTTAGGTCTACCTTATATAATTTTAAACCACCCCAGAGAACATTCTTTTAAGGCTGAATCATTGAATATATCAATGTACTACATCAGCTAAAAACATATAAATTTCCTGGGCAATTTTCTTTAGCTGTTCTTTAGATACTGTATCATGAGAGAGAATTGTTTGTTTTTTCAAAGTATATGTTAACCTATTTTGGGCTCTGAGACTGTGGGGAAGGTGTCCTGGTCTTATTTGTGTCTGCCACATGATTTAGCAAAATTCCTTGTGCAGAGTAGACACTCACTTAATAGCGAGTTGATTGATTGAATAATTATTCCACCTATAAACACCTCTGTAGTACATTACCTGATGAGTATCTATTTCACTATGACGATGGCTATGACCTTCGTGTAGTTCATTAGCAAATGAAAAGTATGCTCATTTCCACGGAAGGAAATGAGAATATAAAAAATGTGGTTCTATTTGTAGTGCCATTACTGTCTTACTATTTGATTAAGAACAAATTCTTAACCTTTTAATGCTACCATTTACCTATGACTCTGATCTCAAGGGCTACTGCAATACCAAAATCCTGTGGAGAATAATACAATAATGCTGACCTATTTGAAGGAATAAAAATAGGCCACAAACGAGGGAACTCCTTGACCAGAATTAATCAGTTGTAGAGGAGAGGTGATGTCAGAAACAAACAAGCAAGCAAAGGAGCAAACAAGCAGTTTCACAATCACATTTTGTAATCATGAGAATTCCCCATGTGAGTATCACCATTTTCCTGAGGATACTAAGGCTGAGAAATTTTAAGGAATCAAGTCAAATAATATAACAAGGAAGAGGCAGCTCTTCCTGGTCCACTGTTCTCTCTCCTCCCCCCACTCTCTACTTCAACCCATTATTCTTTGTCACCTTCTCGGTTTTGAAATGTTTGTAGTAGGATACCTGAAGCCATGACATCCCAGTTCATCAGGAAAAGGAAAACAGAATTACTCTGAACTGAAGCAGCAGCTGAAAATGAGAAACCCATTAATAAAGTCTTTGAAGGTTACTCAATGTCATGTATGGGATGTGCATATACTGAACCCCTTTTCTGTGCGCAGCACCATGCTATGAACTAGGGGCGTGCAGAGAAGAGAAGCAGGCTTGCTGTCTTTCAGAGGACTTTGGGGTCTGAAGGGTGAGAAAGTTCCCAGATGGACAGAGAGGAAGGATATTCCAAGAAGAGGAAACTCAGGCCCAAAGTCAGAGAAGCTGGCCAGCCTGTGGGTTTAGGGACAGGAAGGCTTTCAGTCTAGCCAAGGGCCATTGTGTCAGTGAAAACAATGGAGAATGGAAAGAGAAAGAGAGGCAGAATCCAGGAGAATCTTGAACTGAGGACTTCAGCTTTACCTGGGCTTTACTTGTAGGCAGTGGAGAACCAATAAAGAATTTTTTTTTTAATCTTTTTTTTTTTTTTAATATTTATTTATTTATTTATTTATTTTTGACAGAGAGAGAGAGAGAGAGAGAGAGAGGGAGAGAGATACAGAGACAGAGAGAGAACTGAACTGGGGGAGCTCCCAGTTCTGCATATGGTTCCGCACGGGCCGGGGCCGGGATTCGATCCTCAGTCCCCGGGGCTGCAAAGTGAGCGCCTAACCCACTGAGCCATCCCGGCTTCCCCTCAATAAAGAATTTTAAGCAGGAGACTCTTAGGATTGAATTTGCATTTAGAGAATAATTTACGGATATTGAGGAGGAAGATGGATCAGGGCTAGGTAGTGGGGATGGGGAAAAAAATGGAGACTGTTGGAGTGAGGAGGCTATTTCTGTGAACTGGAAGCTGGAGTCACCTTTCTCCTAGCAAGTAAGTGGGAGATGCCACATTATTAGTTTTACTCAATGATTTGGTTTGGGTAGTAGACACAGGCAAGTTGGTACATTTGGTATTTTAAAAAGTTATCACTGAACAGCATTTCTAGTTGCTGTTTCTTCTAAATTAAAGCTTACCCAAATGATTTTATGACTTCTTTTTGTTCCTAGTTTATAATGTTGCTTTTTCATGAATGCCTTTTCCTTATTTGCTTGCATTGACTTTAAATCCTTTCCTGCCCACTTACCATTTATATCATAACCCTCCTGTGTTTGCTCCTAATGCATTATAATTCTTCATAATCTGGTCTTCACCTGATCCTGATTCTCTCTAATATTTCTTTTTCTTCCCTTGAGGAAAGTATATCCATTTTTGGTTTCAAATGCTCATCACCTTTTGTAAATATTAAGGCAACGATTCAATTTAATTTAAAATATAATGTTTTTCTATTTCTTCCTCTGTCAATAAATTACCTTTGTCATCTTTTAAAGCTGTATTATCTCATAATTTTCTTCTGTGCTCTTGTTGTTCCATTTTATTTTTCCCTAGAGAATCTACGGATATATATTGATATAATGAACAGTGTGGGGGAAAAAGAAAGCAAGAAGAATTTAAGGTCTTATTCATACTATATAGTGTTTACTAGTGATCTATTTCAAAATAAAACATATATTTCAGTCCTGATGAATCAAATATTTAAGAAACATTCTTTAAGTGGAGAAATATACATGGGAAATATCACTACTGACCCTGAGAGGCCTCTTTGAAAGATTCTAGCCATGGATGATTTAACTTTGATTTCAGTACTGCTTTTTCTACCAAGGGTTATCATAGCGAACATTGCTCATGAGGGTTCTGGGAGTATCAACAGGGGTCAGAGATCAAAAAACATATGATATAATATTAGATAAAATATTAGCAGCCCTGGAAATATTCACAAAGTCATACATTATACCAGAGCTGTTGTATTCCATGTAGGAAAATAAAAACGGGAAATTGCATAAGACTTTCCTTCTTATTATAGAAATTAAAAGTCTAATTTAGAACTGTGAATTTATGTAAGTAGCCATTAATACTATTTTGTTAGTTCAGGTACTTAGGTTATGAATATATTAATATAACAGGACCTTTAGAGAGCTGGCATTAGAAATTAGTAAATATATGTATGAATATATATATACACATTTATACATATATGCATATATATATATATGTATATATATTATGAAGTTTTTTAAATTTATAGAACCACAAAGATGCTCTGAGCAATGCTTCAAGTTCATATTAAACTGTGTGTATGAAAGTTACTTAATAGATACGTTTGCTTCTTCCTTTCTGCTAATCATGTGGTGGTCTGTGTTGATACTGGTGCTAAGATGATGGTAACAGCTGTCAGTTCTTTGCATCTAACAAGTACTTTGGCACTTTTTACCATATGTACATTGTGCGACTTACTTCCCAGTTCTATAATTTATGCATCACCCCCCAACCCCCATTTCACAAATGAAGGAAAAGAGGCACAAGTAGATAGAGAAACCTGCCCAAGGTCACAGAAGTTCTTCTGTTCAGGACTTTAGTCAGAAGGGAGCTCTGAGTGTGAACAGAGGTAGAGTGACTCCATTTAACTCATAGTAAGATGGTAGCTTTTTCTCACTGGTAGTGTTCACAAAGAATCTTCCTGACAACTCTACATCAGAGTAGATTATCTGTGTTATATGATGCATTGTACATATGTGTTTCTCTGTTATATGACATAGAGGGTTATTATGTACCTCATAAACATCTAAGTCTTGGACACAATATTACAACTTTTTTTTTTTAAGATTTATTTTACTGTTTTGTTTGTTTGTTTTTGATAGAGACAGAGAAAAATAGACAGAGAGAAGGGGGAAGGCCCAGAGCAGTCTCCACAGTTGTACATCATGACATAGTTTCATTCCACATAGGTGGGCAGGGGCCACGCAGGGTGGGAACTGGGCTGGGGACCTCCTGCATGGGAGGCATGCCCCCTAGAGCCAGGGGCCAGACTGGGGGCAAGAACTGAAGTGGGGGCCTCCCTCATGGGAAGCACACCCCAGTTCAGCATATGGGTCTGCACACTCCGGGGCCAGGATTTGATCCATGAGGGGGGATCCATGGGATTCCTCCCTGAAGGTGGGTGTGTGGGTGGGGGGAAACAGACTATTAATACAAATAGAATTGAAGTCAAATTAATATTCATTGGGAGAGCATCTTACTTTCATTGATCTAGGAAACATGAAAAAGATGAATTTAGTACTTCTGTAACTTGTGTTCTTTTAATTTCTGTGGAGTAAGCTCTTTATATATTCTCTAGGCTTTGAGGGAGCTGGAAGTGAGACTTAGATTTATTTAATGAACATTGTGACAAAAAGACACTTTGGCAGGACTCAGCAGCAGTCTCCCCTTCCCAAGGCAGAGGGGAGGTGGCCAGCAGGACAGGATTGTGAGTAAGGTGGCAAACAGTCTCCTACAATAGCCTCAGGAGGTGGCAGGCCTTTGTGAAGAAGACAGAGCAGAGGACCAGGATGGCAACAGGGCTGTTGGTGACTTTGGTAAATTTTCTAGAGTGCTGGGATCTTCATATCTCTCCCTGTTATTTATTCCCATACCTAGTGGTACAATACTGGTCTGCAAAACATGTTTACTGAATGAAGGATGGCACCCAAAGCTATTTTGAAAAGGTTTGAAACCAAGAACTCATATGAAGGAAGGTTATCACTAGAAAGTAATGGAAAGAATAGAGAAAAAAACACACTGGCTAAATAGGAGAGCTGATAACAGTGGTTGTAAATCACTGAACATTCAAACTGGCCCTCAGCTTCCTAACCAGCTGCATGTTGTCCAACATCAATTTTTTGGTTCAATGTTCAGGTGATTTCTCAAGTTGCTCCCCTTCTTTCTTAGTGGTGTGTACATGTGTGACAGTGTTTGGAGACTTGGAAAACGCAGCTCAATCACTTGAATGGGAAGAGCAGGCTGATAATTCAGGATGGATAGTGTCAGATGACTGATCTTGGAAGAGGTATCTTATGGGTTGCTGCCAAAAAGATACAGAAATACTTAATTCTCCTGTACTTCAGTTATTGGGAAAGAGTGGGGAAGACTGCTGAGAGTGAGGGGCTGAGTGCATCCTTTTCTCTTGATTGTGGTAGAAGAAATGATGCCTTGGCTCCATTGCTTCCTTTAAGACTTCTGTACGTATTCACCGTGTTTTTAATTACTGGTAGCTGTTGCACAGCGGCAGCATTCAATGAAGAGTCATGCATGTACCACGCCATCATCATGACAACACATCAATGACTTTTTATGCTCTTGGGAATATTCGTAATTCACTACGTCCTCATGTAAAGTACAATAATCAAATCAGAAAAATACATTGCCATAAGTCAAAAGATGAATTGCAGAAATAATGTAACAAGGTGAAAAACAGGGAGAGAACTGTTGCACGTGCAAAAGTTTGCAACAGATTTCAGGGTCTACCAATTTGCTTATTTTGATCATTTTAATGACTAGAATAGCTTCTGGCTTACTTAGGTGCTCAAAAATATTTGTTGAATAATGAATAAATTTTTAGGCTGTGACAGTACTCACTCTGTGACTTTTAACAGTTTAATAGTTACGATTACTTCATTGGAGTAATAAAGGACTTATGGAAATGAACCCCTCGTTCTTGTACTTGGTTTTGGGTCATATGTGGTTTGGTCTTTAGGAATAAATGTTATTCCTCTGAGTGCTTGGATTTTTGTGTTCTTTATTTGCTACTATTATTATTAATTAGTTTGCTAGATTTGTTTAAAATTAGTTTGGATATCAGAGTAGAAAATGTAAATCCACAATATTAAAAAAATTGCTTGAATGTATACATCTGGGCCATTAAGATAAGCCACTGGAGATAAACTGCTTTCAAACCTGACCTAAGAGCGGAGTGGGTAGGTTCACTCTTCAGGCAAATGCCAGGTTGTTCCTTATTCCATTTCATACCTAATTGTAGTAAGTTCTGGGGTTCTTGCATAACCCAGGTGGAGTGAGGGTAATTACACAGGAAGAAATATCACAGCTTGTCTCCCTTGCTGTGACCCAAAGGGAACTTTCAAGTAAGTCAGAGAATTTTTGTTTCATTGTGGCAATATAAACCCACTACAGCCCATCCTAGCCATTGAGTATAACTAAATACTCTTGAGCAAAATACAAAAACCAACTACCGAAGACTCAAGTATCAAAATTAACCAAAGCAGGCAGATTGTGAAGGGGTAACTCAAGGGTGAAGGGACAGAGAACTATTCCTTGGGTTTGTTTTATTTTGTTTTTCCTTTTATGAGGTAAAGGAAAACACAGATTTCCACAGAGAAGTAGAAAGTAAAAAAGAGTCAAATAGGAAGTTTAGAACTGAAAATTTAATATTTGAAATGAATATCTCACTGAGTGAGCTCCATAAAAGAATGGAGATGACAAAGGGAAGATTAAAGATTGATCAGTAGAAAATATTCAGTTTGAAAGAGAGCAAAGCAGGTTAAAACAACAACAACAACAGCAACAACAAACAGAATAGGGGATGCCAGTCTTGCTCAGTGGTTGAGTGCTTGCTTTGCAATTGTAAGGTCCAGGATTCGACTTCTGGCCCCAACCTGTGCAAACCCATATGCTGAACTGCAGCATAGCTGGTAACCACCAGGGTGGTGGTAAAGGTTCTCCCCTTCCATGTGGGAGGCGCCAGTTCAGTTCCCACCCAATGTGGCCCCACATCCACCTCTGTGGAATGAAACCATGTCACAGCTAATGATGTCCAATATGAAAATTGCTCTGGGCCCTTCCCCCTTCTCTTTCTCTCTCACATTTTCACAAAACAATAAACTATTAATAAAAAAACAAAAAAACCCCAAAAACAACAGAATAGAAATTCAGGCACCTAAAGAGATCTGATATGTGAAAATGGAATCCTAAAAGGAGACAACAAAGACTGAGACAAAAAAAAAAAAAAAAAAAAAAAAAAAAAAAAAAAAAAAAAAAAAAAAAAAAAAAAAAAAAAAAAAAAAAAAAAAAAAAAAAAAAAAAAAAAAAAAAAAAAAAAAAAAAAAAAAAAAAAAGCCAAATTCATATATACCGAAAGGCAAAAATTTATAAAATCAAGCTCAGTGAAGAGTAAATAAGATGAATTCAATACTTAGACACATTATATGAATAATTGAACTACTGAAAATCAAAGACAAATTCTTAAAAGTGACTAGAGAATACAGCACTTTGCATACAGGTAGACAATGATTTGAATTACTGTAGATTTCTTATTAGAATCTATGGAGGCCAGAAGACAATGAAACATTTTTAAAGTGCTAAAAAAAACAACAACTGTTAATCCAAAATTCTAAAACCTGTGAAATAGCCTTTAGAATTTAAAATGAAACGAAGACATATTTGGATGAAGAAAAATGGAAAATTTGTCTCCAGCATACCTTCTCTATAAGAAATGCTAAAGGATCTTGTTCAGGCTGGAGGAAAATGATACTAGAGGATAAACTTCATCTACGGGAATGATAGAAGACCAACAGGGATGGTACAGTGCTGAATAAGTAGAAAAGACTTCTTTTTTTCTCATAAGTTCTTAAAATACATCTGAGTGATTAAAAAAAGCAAAAATTATAAGGTTGAGTTTTCAATGAATGTAGATATAATGCTTAATGACAACTTCATTTTGGGGGGGATGGTAAAGGGACTAGATGATTTCAAGATTTTTCGATTTTATAGAAAGTAATGTAATACTAAGTCTATGTAGACTGTGAAAGATTAGGTACATTTATTTTAATAACTAGAGAAACACCTAAATATAATATAAGGAGCTATAGTAGAAAAACTAATAAATAAATTAAAGTGGAATAATAAAAATATATTCAAATAATCAGAAAGAAAACAAAATAGGAATACAGAAACAAAATACAAAGGAACAAACAGAAAACTAAGAACAAAATGGTAGACCTAAGCTCAACCGTATCAATCATTAAAATGTTAATGGTGAGACACTAAAATTAATAGGCAGAGATTGAATGGATAAAAAGCAAAACCCTACTATATATGCCACCTCCAAGAGCTATGTGTTAAGTATCAAGGCACTGGTTGAAAATAAATCATGGGACAATATAAACTATGAAAGTAATAAACATGTCAAGGCTGGAGTGGCTTTTTAAAATTGCAGATTAAATAGACTGTAAGACTCAGAGTATTGTTGAAGATAAAGAGATATTTTTTAATAATAAAAGGGATAATTCATCGAGAAGCCATAACACTTACAAATGTGTATGCACCTAATAATAGAACTCCAAATGCCCTCTCCAGGCCACTGAATCACCTTGGGGAAGGCAGTGCCAAGCCTGCTTCATTTCTTCCAGGCATCCACATGACTTCAGTGATGCAAAGATTACATGGCCCCAGAGTCAGAGTTGGGTCTAGAATAGAGTTAGGAGGGCTGATACTCTCTCATCCTTGGCTAACTAGCATTTGAAGGACATTTTACTCATGACCTTGTTAGTTTCTAGATATATTCTTAAAGATTTATTGTGTTTGACAGACAGTGAGAGACAGAGACAGAGAGAAAGGGGAGGGCCCAGAGCAGTCTCCATAGCTGTACATCATCAGTTTTTGACATGGTTTTGTTTTATATAGGTGGGCAGGAACCATGCAGGGCAGGAACTGGGCTGGGGGCCTCCCACATGGGAAGCACACCCCATTTCAGCATAAGGGTCCACACAGGCTGGGTCCAGGACTTGATCCTTGGACCCTGGGGCTGCAAAGTGAGTGCTTAACCCACTGAGCCATCCCAGCTTCCCCTATCCCAGGATTTTATTGTTAATATTTGTGAAGTTTTTTTATGCATAAGTATATAAACAGGATTCCTTGTGTAATGAGAATAATGGAAGTCATAATTGGCGAAATGGATGTAATTGTGGCTGAAAGGATGATTTTATTATATGAGAAAGGATACTGTGGGCTAGCTAGAGCCAATTCATTAGACTGTTGTGGCAGTCTATTATTATTATTATTGTTTCTAGCCATTACTAGATTTCCTTCTTTTAGATAAAAACATGCATATAAGCTTTGGAGTTTGATTGCCTTATGGGCATAAAGCTTTGCATATTTACTGCCCATGAATCATACCAGTATGTGAAATTCAGAGAAGATTCAATTTTTCTTGCTAGATGCACCTCCAGCCGTTTAATTAAAATATGTATTATTAATAAAACTATATTTAAGTCATATTTTTTACAGATATGACTGAAACATTAAGTGCAAATTGTTTCGTCCTTTCATAGTAATTTGCTGTTAACACTTTGTGCCTTAATCAAGGTAGCACACTAGTCTAAGGTTTGTAGTCCTGCAGACTTCTCAGTAATGAAGGTGAGGCAGGCAAATGGAAAATGGTGATTCATGAAAGAATATATTTACTTCTCAGAAGGGATTTGTGGTTTTATTGCAAAAGGGATCTGCACTAAGTAATAAAGTGCATGCAAAGAAAGAGCAGAAAAGACTGTTTAGTCCCTATTTTAATACCTAGCAATGGCATTTTCCATTTGCATGACAGCTTTTCTCGTATTTCTGAACGAACACCGTTTTAGCCTGGCCATCTGCCTTTAGATGTCACAGTTGTTCTTTCACTGTACAGAACCAACTCTGTGCTTGCACAGTTCTTCCCCGTTCCAGAAACTTTGTATAATCAGTAACACTGATTAGAGGCACTGTAGCTTAATGTGATTTTAACAAGGGATTGGTTCAAAATAGTTTTATTAAAATAGGTGACAATGACAAAATCACTTTATTAAAATAGGTGATGACTGGGACAGCTGGGTGACTAAGACATTGTCTAGCTTACTATAAAAATATATCTATAGTTAATAGAATTTGTTATTTCAGATGATAAAATTTCTAAACTCTCATATTTGGTTCAAGTGGTGATGGTGGGGAGTGGGGCAGAGAAAGCAGAAAGGGGAAACTTTGACATATATTGACTACCTACTGTGTGCCAGGCACTGTGCTAACACATTTGCTACTTTCGTTGTGAAATCCTCACGACAAAGTTTCAAGGAAGAAATACTGGTCTCAAGGCTTCAAGAAATTATGTGACTGACCCAGTATTGTAGCGGGTAAATGACTGTCTGAGTTCAGGCCTTTGGCTTTTCTCTCTGAAGCTCAAGTGAGACCAACATGTATTCTCTTGCATATTTGAGCCTCTCCAAACGCATGCATTTGTTATGTCTATCTCCAACTAATCATATGAATACTCCCCCTCCTCACCCTGTCCCTCACCTATGTCTCATAATCAGCTCGGCTTCTACTCCTGATGCTGCACTAATGTAACCCTTTCATCATCCCTCCCCTCCCTTCCCTTCTTTCTCTGTCTACTCAGTAGAAACACTTAGGTTACTCCTAGGTGGAGCGATGATGAACTTTCTGTTTTGACATAGTCTTTAGCATAGAATCTTACATCTGTCGTATTATTTACTATTTTTAATTAAATTATAATAGCTCTTTCCTACGTGGCCTAAATGCTAACTTTTAATTTTTAAAAGTAATTTATTTGTGACTCTAGAGCCTATAATTATAGAGTTCAGATTGAAGAAGCCCTATCCTTTACTTCAAAGCTACTTTGATTGGAAATTAGCCCAGTTTAAAACAAACAAAAACAAAACAAAAAAAGAAGACATTTTTATGTTTCCTTTCCTCAGGATATATGGATGTATGTATATGTGTGTGTGTATGTATATAGGTGTGTGTATATATGAATGATGTGGTTTTGACTATATGATATCTGTTTAAATGCCATTGAACTGAAAAGTTCTTTTTTTGCTTTGTTAAATTTATTGGGATGACATTAAATGATGTCAATTACATTGCTTCCAGGTGTACAATTCTACATTACATTGTCTATACATCACATTATGTGCTCACCACCCAGAATCAGCTCACTTTCCATCACCGTATGTTTGATTCCCCCTCCCTACTCCCCCACACCCATCTCTCCCACCCAACTCCCCCCTTACCCTCAGGTAACCACTAAACTATTGAATGTGTCCATGAGTCTTTGTTTCTTTGTTCCTTTCAGTTTTATATTCCACCTCTAAGTGAGGTCATATGTTTTTTTGATTCTTTTATTCTGACTTATTTCGCTTAATAAGACGTTTTCACGGTCTATCCATGTTGGTACAACTACTGTAGAAGGCAGTGTGGAGATTCCTCAAAAAACTAGAAATGGAATTGCCATATGACCCAGCAATTCCTCTCCTGGGTATCTACCCAAAAAACCTGAAAACCTTAATCCACAAAGATACATGTACCTCAATGTTCATCGCAGCTTTGTTCACGGTGGCCAAGCCGTGGAATCAACCAAAGTGTCCTCTGATAGATGGCTGGATAAAGAAGTTGTGGTGCATTTATACAATGGAATACTACTGAGCAATAAGAAAAGATGAAATACACCAATTTGTGACAACATGGAAAGTTCTTTAAGAAATGAAAACTTGGACCAGACTTAAGCCATAGAATAAAAATCTTCACTAAAAATGTGTTTAGTATGGTATGAAAGACCTCTAACACTAAGATCATGTTACAGAAGTTCTTAGAAATGCCTTTTGCCTTTAATTTTTTCCATTTCTCCACACTAACTAGAAATTGAACTGAGCATCATATTGCTACCAGAAAAATAGATGCTGCTCCTCTCTTTTCCCTAACCAGTGGGAGAGTTGACTTGTGTTTAAAATACTAACAGTGACCATGCTTGAAAACCAAGGGTGGCCAAACAAAATCAAATCTAATCATCAACAAATTTCGAAAGAAAGTCTATTCCAGGCAAAGAAACAGAAAGCCCGCAAAGCCCAGCACAATCTATTACAAATTCCAGGAAACGAGTGGCAAATTCCGGGGTCTGGTTGGGCAGGGGGCTGGTGAATCTTTGTGCACTGTACATTTTTTTTTTAATCTTTCACTCAGGATCTCTGGAGAGAACCCCACTGGCTTCCCAGGGGGAAGTGCTGCCTCTTGACAGCTCATAGCTCTTGGTGTGAATACCAATCAAACTCCAAAAGTCCTCAGTGCTGTGGATAACAAACAAAACACTATTAGAGGGATTTATTAGCAATACATTCCAAAATACATTTGTGTATGCATACATGCTTACACCTGTGTGTGCACATGTGTGTGCGCACACACATGCACGCTCGCGTGAGCACACGCGCGCACACACACACATACACACACACTTATGCATATTTTGAAATGTGATAACCTACCTTAAAAATTTGGTGATTAGGCCCCCAAAGAAGCATGCTATCTCTTAAGGCAGCCTAACACATACAAGGTAGAAAATACCGGTACCTAAAATAAATACAATGAACTGTGCACCATATTTGTACAAATATCGGTCTTCAAAGAAGAAAAGCTGGAGAGGAAATAGAGAAAGCCAGCCACTCTGGCAGCAACAGGTAATAGAGACGCCCTTTGTGGCATAGCAGCTGTTAAAACTGCCACTGACCAGGATGGCCCAGTTGAAAGAGGCTGGCTTTTGAAAAAATGCTGGGATAGGTGATATTTTTTCCGATGTGCCCCATTTATTTTCAGGATTAGGATATCCCAGGAGCACCTCGTAGTAGCAAGGTGACTGAGGTCAGTTGAATGAAGTGTTGTCTGATGCTTTCCTTATATATTATTTCTCATTCTTTTTTTGGAGCCACAGGGATGCTTAATAAGCCTCGTGTGTGGGCAAATGTGAGTGAGATAAGTCACTGAAAATTTACTTGAGTGAATCAGTTTTGCTTTTAAAATTGCGTTTGATTAGATAAACAATTTCAAATACTGAGTTGTCCTTTTTCTTTCTTTCTTTTTTTGCCTTGGAACAGTCAGTCCCACGAGGTTGGACAATGTTCTTTCTGAGTATACCTATTATAGTGCTGTATACTGAGAGGGCAAGCAGCAAACAGACATTATAATGGCAACCTGCCTTCCTGTCTTCTTTCTAGTCTGAAGATCAGAATGTTAATTTTCAGATTGCAATACAAAATAGTAAGATTGTGCTGTCATATGCTGGTACTTACTTACCCTATGGAACTGGTTCTGGAAGCTCAACTCAGTTTTAGCAAGGGCCTTGAAAGAAAGGTTTCAGTTCAATCTCTGCATCTGATTAAGGTAACTAATAAATGCAGTATTCCTCCTTATCCACAGGGGATATGATATGTTCCAAGACCCCCAAACGGATACTTAAAACTGCAGATAGTACGGACCCTTATAGATACCATTAGTATGTTTTTTTCTATACATAGATAACTGAAATAATTTACTTTGTAAATTAGGCCCACTAAGATCTTAATAACTATAACTAATAATAAAATAGAAGAATTATAACAATATACTATAATAAAAATTATGTGAATGTGGTCTCAAAATATCTTATTGTGTTGTACTCACTTTTCTTCTTGTGATGCATTGGTGGAACCATTCCATTAACAAGATGGCTGTCACCCACGCTTTCTGATTATGTTGCTAGAACATGGGCAGATAATTATTGTTTTTGTTTTGAGAGCGCATAGGGTCTTCCATCTGAACACTATGCCTGGGTTTATCATATGCCTTGCAGCATTGCCACATCATAACAGAGTTAATCTGTCTTTCCAGAAATGTTCTATGGCCTGGTGCCTCCTTTGCCCTTTTATGAATGTTGGTACTGTTGGGCATCTTCTTCCAGAAGAATCCAGTTTCATTGAAATTAAAGACTTGCTTTGAAGGGTATCCTTTCTCCTTAATCTATTTTTTCAACTCTGCTGAAAATATGGCAGCAGCTTCTTCATCAGCAGATACAGCCTCTTCAGTAATTTTTATAGTTTTCAATCCAAACCTATTCCTGAATTTGTGTAACCATCTCTTAGTTGTAGTAAATGGCTTGGTGTCGCTCCTTTCGGGGGGATTTCCTTACTGAAGTCTTAATATAGGCTTAATGTTTTCTGGTGCAATGCATGACCATCAGTAACATGTTTTCTATTCATGCCTTCCATCCATAAATTCCATGCCCTTTGCAGTTAACTAAGCTCTTATCACACACTGTGGCTGTAAGTTTTGCAGTTTGAGGTGCAGCAACAACACTAGCATGCATTTTCTTTTTCTTCATCAGAGTGTCACTGATAAGACGTGTTCTTACACTAGATCTTGGCAACCTCAGTGTATGGTTTCTTCTTTCTTTACTAAGTCAAGAACTTTCACCTTTTTGCTTTAAAGGAAGCATTTTCTCCCTTTCCCATAGCATATTCGAATTGTCGGCATCAATCCTCTTGTATTTTTGGGCCTTTATTAAGTGAAATAAGGGTTGCTTGAACACATACACTGTGATACCTTGACAGTTGATCTGGGAACCAAGATGGCTACTAAGTGACAAGCAGGTAGTGTGCACAGTGTGGAGCCACTAGACAGCGATGAGTCATGTCAAGGATGGGACCCAGGGATGGATATCTTGGAATTACATCAATGTACTCAGAATGGTACACAATTTAAAATGTATTAATTGTTTATGGAATTTTACATTTAATATTTTCAGACCACGGTTGACTATGGGTAACTGAAACCACAAAAAGTGAAAACGGGAAGAGAGGGGATTATTGCACAACCATCTTAACTAAGAGTCCATGTTTTATTATATCTACAACTATTAATTAAACTTAGTAAAAATATGTAAATCCAAATAATGAGATATATTTCTGGTACTTATTTTCACTTGAATTTATGACCCAACTTTCTCAGAAAGTGGCAAAAGAAGAACCATTGGTTTCAGCAATAAGTGTATTTAGTCTTAAAGGAATTGGCACACTTATTCTGTACTGGGAAGTGTCCAGTTAAAATCAAGTCCAGGGCTTGATGATTGCTTATCTGTAATAAGGAGTTGTTTTTTACAAACATGTGCTGACACTAACTGCTCTAAGAGGTCTGAAGGCCAAGTCAGGCACCCACTGGAGACTTGGGTATTTGTGCAGCTCTACCCGGCCACTACCTGGCTCTCGTTAGGAGTCAGATGTGTCTGTAACATGACAGATTGGCTTTGAGACTGTGGCTTAGTCTTCTAGCAAGAATCACTGACCCATAGAACATTGATCTTACTGCTATAGGATTCATACTGGCTGAGCTGTAAAAAATTTATTCTATTGTGAACATTTTAGGTGTTCAGCAAATTTTTGTTAAAAATAAATAAATAATTTTTTAAGATCAATTTTATTGTTTGAGAGAAGGTGTCTGTATGTGTGTGTGAGAGAGAGAAAGAGAGAGAGAGAGAAAGGGGAGGGTCCAGAGCAGTCTCCACAGCTGCATATCTTTAGCTGTGACATAGTTTCATTCCACACAGGTGGATGTGGGGACACACAGGATGCTGAGCTATCCCAGCATCCCCTAAATATAAATTAATAAATACTTAACTTCCACAATGGCAAACTTTTACAAACCCAGAGAAAATGTGGTCCACACCTCTCCAGAGCTGGGCTTATTTTCTTTATAAGCGTTTCCTTGGAGTTGAAGTGGCTGTTGAGCATGAGCTTGAATACCCTTCACATTCGGGATTCCTGTGTCCTGATTAGTGGTAGAAAAGCAGCTGCAGTGTGGTGACAGGGACATGATGTGGCTCTTCTTGTGTTTCTGGAGGAGCCACGTTTTGTGCGGGGTTGGAGTGGGATGTGAATTCTGGGCTCAGAGGCTTCTGTGTCAGCCAAGGTTTTTGATCATTTACCTGGAAGGGGGTGATTGAATGGGAAGAAGCACGGTTAACTTGTTGATGAAAATTATAGTTTAGCATTTACATTTTCAAAGTATTTTATGATTGTTAATGAGCTGTGCTTCCAAGTACACCTGGGAGGAAGGTCAGCATCGTGGTCCCCATTGTACAAACGAGGAAACTGAGACACAAGATGTTAAGTGATTCCCTCAATGTCACACAACAAGTTCACTGAAGAGGAAGCTTGATTGAACTTCAGAAAGTCTTGGGGTGGGGAAGGCTTCCCCAAGGGGAGTTCACTAATCCCAGGGCTCTGTTGTCTAAATGGTGGTTCATGTGGGTCTGAGATCTATTGAACTAAGTGCAAAGATTCCCACTCCTGAAGGATGTCAAGGAAATATGCTGGTGGCTGGAAGAATAATTCTAGGAGTACACTGCTCTGGCCTGTCCTGACTGTGATTGTAAAATTCTGCTCATAAAGATAATTTTCAGTGTCCCAGAGTCTTTTCTCTCGTTCTCCAACAAATCTCTCAGGAAACCTTTTCCTGCAAGTCTACTCCTTGAAATCATCTCATGTTCATATTGATCCTTCTTTTAGATTTTTACCTAATTAAAATAAACAGAATACCATAAACTTCTTTTTTCTTGTTACAAGGAAATGAAGAAACTCTTCATTCCTAATCAGGGCCTCTGGGTAATGTAGACCTTCAGAAGCTTTTTGAGTCAGAGTACTGAGGGTACCGGTATTTCTTCCTCTGAGCACTTCAAACCACTGTGCAGACCTTTATTTTTGCATTTACATTATAATGGTGCTTTCTCTGGCACTTTCTAGGAAAATTTTCACTACTTTGTCTCTCTCAGATTATGCTTCATACCTATCTAATCATAGATACAGTACTAAATATTTGTTGATTAAAGAATAAACATAGGTTACTATTTTTTTTACAAGTGGCCAAACTTTTTGCTTCTAACCAAGGAGTAATAGAAGTAGAGTGGGAAAGAGAAAAAGAGGATAAAAGAAATAAAAGACTTGAAGTAAAGAGAAATAATGCAACATGCTATGGGGAAACTAATATATGTATTATCTTACATAATCTCATATGCTTTTATTAATAACTCTGTTTGTATCTAAAGAAACAGTAAGAGGCAGAGGAATGGAAGGAAAAGAAATAGGTAGATGGAGAATATACAGATTGACCAGGTGCAAATATTGTTAAGTCCAACATTTTTAGTTTTTTAAAAAGATTTATTGTTTTTGACAGAAACAGAGAGAGACAGAGACAGAGACAGAGAGAGACAGAGAGAAGGGGAAAGGCCCAGAGCAGTTTCCATAGCTGTATGTCCTCAGTTTTCAACATGGTTTCATTCCACACTGGTGGGCGGGGGCCTCACAGGGCAGAAACTGAGCTGGGGGCCTCCAGCACAGGAAGCATGCTCGCTCCAGCCAGGGGCTGAATGGGCGGGGTGGGGGTGTGAGAACCAAACTGGGGGCCTCCCACATGGGAAGCACACCCTAGTTCAGCATAAGGGCCTGCAAGGGCCAGGACTGGGATTCGATCCTTTGTCCCCAGGGCTGCAAAGCAAGCACTCAACCTGCTGATCCATCCCAGCTTCCCCATTTGTAGTTTTTATAATAATAAAATTAAATTAGTTTGATGTTGAAAAAAATCATCTTTTTCCCACCCAAACTCTGAAAAGAAAATTGTGTAACTTGTTTTCAGCGGGCTTGGTCTAAGAACTGGGTGGATGAGTGAATATTTCATCCATTCTCCCCCAAGAGTTTCCCAGATTTTTAGTGTGGTTTTTATTAAATAGTTACTGGGGTGAGAAATGTCATTCCAATTCCTGGGCAGCATATCACTTATTTTTATTTTTTATTTTTCAATAGCCCACACCCTACAGCCGATACTGGGAGAGTGGGGTGAAAAATGGCATTCCAATTCCTGGCCAACATATCACCTATTTTCTGTTTTTTATTTTCAACAGCCCAAACCCTATAGCTTACACTGGGCACATTTAGATACCAGTTTTTGACATTTTCTAAGGGGAAGCTTAGGCACATTTTCACAACAGAAGTACTTCAGGAAAGTAACATTTAGTAACAGAGGTTGCAGAGATGCCTCATGTCATCTGAGGCTATATATCATGAAGTAATTGATATATTGGCTGCCAGACAGAATATGAGTCAGAGATCTGAAATCCATGTCTGCAGTTGCAACTCACTAGCTATACTGAGCAAGTTACTGAAGTTCTTAGTATTTTAGATTCTTCACTTATGAAATAGGCATGACATTTACACTAGAGAAGTTATGATGACTAAAAGATAAAATACTAAAAATAATCATCAATATTGTTTTGCCAATATTTTCTCCTAGTCTGTGACTTACTTCTCATTTTCTTGACATTATTTTTTGCAGAGCAGAAGTTAGTAATTTTAATGATGCCGGCTTATAAATCGAATCTTTCATGAATTGTGCCTTTGGTGTTGTATATAGAAAGTCACCCCCAAACCCAAGGTCATCTAGATTATCACCTATGCTATTTTATAGGAGTTTCATTGTTTTGCATTTTACATTTAGATCTATGGTACATTTTGAGTTCATTTTTGTTAATGGTGTAAGGTCTATGTCCTGATTCACTTTTCTGTAAATGAATGTCCATTTGTTCTCTTGTTGAAAAGACTATTTCTGGCCTCTTTATTCTGTATCATTGACTGATTTGTCTATTCTTTTGTAAACACTACACTGTCTTAATTACTATGTTTCATTGTAAGTGTTGAAGTCATGTAGCGTCAGTCCTCTGACTTTGTTCAATTCCTTTAATATTGTTTAGACTATTTTGAGTTCTTTGCCTCCCAATATAGACTTTAGAATAAAGGAAATTAAAATTAAAATAAGAATTTATAGATTCAATGCAATCCCAGTCAAAATTCCAACTAGGTGTTTTGTGGATATTGACAAACATTACAAAGTTAAAAGATGCTCCACATCACATGTCATCAGGGAAATGAATTATTTTTATTTATGGATATTTCCTTTATGACCCAGAACATAGATAATCTTTAAAAATGCTTCATTTATGTCTAAAAATGTGTGTCCACTAATTATTATATACCGTATGTAGAGCTCTGTGTCTATTAGTTTGAGCTTTTTAATGTATTGCTCATACCTTCTCCATTTTTATGTTTTTTTGAATGCCTGATATACCTAGTTTGGGGAGAAATTTGTAGTTTAAAAAAACTCAAAGTCATCAATTTGATGGCAGAGTTATCAATTTCTCCTTATAATAAAAAAATATTGACTTTATATATTTTGAGTTTCTGTTGTTGAATGTAAAAATATGCAGGATTGTTACATCTGTCAGATGGAATTTTTCTTTTTTCTTTTAAAAAATTTACCCCATTAACCAAAAGAATAAATATTGCCTTAATGTTTATACTGTTTTATATTAATATTGCCTGACCAGCTTTATTTTGGTTAGTTTTAGTTTACATATTTTACTATTTTGTATTCAATAGTTTTGTTCACTACATTTTTGGTATTTCTTTTGGAAATAGAACTAGATTTTAATTTTATTTTTTTTAAATTCTAATCTGAGCTTTTTTGTCTCTCATCAAAGAAGTTTAATCCATTTACATTTAGTGTGATTACTGATTTGGGGGACAATAACTTATACTGTATTATTTTGTGCTTGATTTTTTTCATGCTTTTTATTGTTAACTCTTCCACCTTTCTACTTTTAATTTATTAAGTTTTTTTTTGTTTTGATTGCCATTTGTTCCTCTCTTAATTTGAAAGTTATATATTAAATTATTGTTTTTATAATTACCCTTATAGTTTTTACTATGGGTAGTAATTTAATAATATCAGGAAGCAGTCAGTATTTCTATTCTATTGAATAACAAGGCTTTTAGAATATTTTATTTCCAATCAACTGCTGATGTACTTTACATTATTGTTCAATATTTTACTTTTACCATGTTTATAATGCCTTCAACACACTTTATTATTATAAATAATATATGTTTTTAGATATTTATTTTATTGTTTTGGACAGAGACAGAGAAAGACAGAGAGAAGGGGGAAGGCCCAGAGCAATCTCCATAGTTGTGTCATTAGTCTTCAACATGGTTTTATTCCACACAGGTGGGCAGGGGCCGTGCAGGGTGAGAACTGGGCAGGGGCCTCCTGAATGGGAGGCACACCCCCCTCAAGCCAGGGGCCAAAACGGGAGGGTGAAAACCAAACTGGGGGCCTACTGCATGGGAAGCACACTTAAGGTCAGCTTATAGGTCTGCACAGGCTGGGGCTGGAATTCGACCCTTGGACCCCAGGGCTGCAAAGTGTGCGCATAATCTGCTGAACCATCCCGGCTTCCCCTAGCTGATATTCTTGAATATTAAAAAAGTTACTCTATCTGTAAATTCATCTACATTTTCACAATTCCTTTGCACACTGTTTTCTTTGCATACTGTTCCTCTCTTCTGAGTTCTATTTCATTTTAATTAGAAATACATCATTTGATTTGTGTGTGTGTGTTTAGTAATGTATTACCTATCTATAAGTGGTAAAAATTTCAGTGTTTCTTTGTCTTAGACATCTTTATTTTTGTTTATTTGAAAATTATAGTTTTGTTGTCCATAGGATTCTAATCTGACAGTTAAAAAACAAACAAACATTTGAAGCTACTATTATATAGAAACGTCTTTTGCCTTTTTTTTTCAGTATGGTTTGTCTTTTGTCATTATTATGGGTAATCTTTTTCCTCCTCTTTTAATATATTTTTATTTATTTATTTATTTTTGACAGGGAGAGAGAGAGAGAGAGAGAGAGAGAGAGCAAGAGCGAGCAAAGTGAGTGCTTAACCCACTGAGCCATCCTGGCATCCCCTCCTCTTTTAGCTTGTAAGTTTCGCTCCTAGGAATTCTATTTTGTTATTATTCAAGTCTGCCTTTTCAAAGTTTATTCTTTTGTTCTATTTTATCTTGGTTTCTTTTTAGTTATGTTTATTATTTTCAACACTTAATTTTTTTTCTTCCAAGTTATTTCACTTGTAGTGTCATTTCTCATTTATTAATGCTCCCACATGATGGTTTCTTTCCTTGATTTTATATTGTGAGCTCATATTTGATGACAAAGTTTTATCTGTTTTCTCAGGAAGTTTCATGTGCTTTGTGTAGATTATATTTTTCTATGTGGAAACTGTACAACTTTTGCCAGGATCTTAGGGGTTTTAGTTTTTCAGCTTGTGATT
This sequence comes from Craseonycteris thonglongyai, assembly GCA_004027555.1. Lineage (NCBI taxonomy): Eukaryota > Metazoa > Chordata > Mammalia > Chiroptera > Craseonycteridae > Craseonycteris > Craseonycteris thonglongyai. The sequence continues at coordinate 14,139 of PVKE010005059.1, read as the reverse complement.
CCCATAGAATAGGGATGTTATAAATTCAGCCCTCCATATCTCTACCAGGTACAAAGTAGGAATTTTCATTTTTGTGAACAACTTTTTCTCCCCCTTCCCTAAACAAGGGCATATAGCAATCTTCCTTATTATGTCTACCAGCAAGTAGGGGGAGTTTTGTTAGTGCTTTTTTCTAAGTGGATGGGCCTTTTCTGGATCCTTGCTTAATGAAAAGTCTTTATCTCAGCTTCTCTCCCAAGATCATTTTGCTTGTCCTTACATTGGCAATAAAACTACAGTCTCACAACTCCTAGGACCATATCTGGCTTTAACATGTACCTGGTTGGTGAGCTTTTGATGGAAATGCTTCCCTGGCTTTGAGTTCCCCCTTAATTCCTGTCTCTGGAGGACTTACCTTTTATTTCCTTTCAACTTGGCTATATTTTTCAAACATAATTTTTAGTACCTTTAATCTAGTATGTCAAATTTTATTGTATCTATGGGTTGTAGCTAGAAGGGAATGCCTGTTATCTCAATTTGTTATAATGCCAACACTGGAATTAAATTATTTTTTAAAGACAATAAAATAGATTATATAAACATATTTTATTTAAGATATATTAAGGAAAGGAGTAAATTTTCAGGGTTTTATTTATAATTCCACTTTTGTTTTGTTTTTTTAATCAACAGTTCACCTTACTCTGAGAATTTGCTTAAATTGTTTGCTTTTGTTTACTTAGAACACCTACCCTCCTCAAATTACCTGAGAGACAAAAATAATTTATTGTCTTTGAGGGTCCAAAGGGCTCTTAATTAAGAGGAATTTGCTGTTCCATTATATTTTGTCCAGGAAGAAGAAAGGACTATGTCTTTATGTTTGTTTTCTTGTTTTTTGATTGCTATCTAGTGTGCTCAGCAGTATTTACCTATAACAACCATTCACAGAATGTGTTCTAACTTAAGCCAATGATGCTGAATACCTACCTAGACTCAATATTGGACGCATTTGTTTGCCACTGTAATTCCATGCTTACTACAGTCCCTGTATAAGTACTCAAAACATGTGTCTTAAATAAATACCATGCATAACTAAATGTGCCCATGATAACTCTCCAAGTACAATAACAGAAATGTGGTATATAAGCTAGTTATTGACAGAGAAATGATGCTTAAAAAACTGTCCCCACAATTCGTGGTTGAAAACAAGAATCATTTATTCTGACGTTAATGTGGTCTGGCTCCTCTAGACGAGGTTCAGCTAGACTCACTCATGAGTCTGTGTGTTGAGGATTGAAAATCTAGGCTTGGCTCCCTGGATGAGCTTGGCTCTACTCCAGGTGTCTCTCTGTGAACTGCTGGGGTCAGTGGGCTGGTCCAGACATGTTCTGAGGTCAGTGGCAGAGGCCAGAAGAGCAGCTCAACTGCTCAAGAACATTTCAAGCCTGTGTCCTCTAACAGCTCATTGACCAGAACAAGAAACATGGTCGGGCCCACAATCAATGAAATGGGAAGTATATGCCTCCTACAGAAGTGAGGGGGAGGGAGATAATTTTCTGAACATTAATCTAGTCTACCTCATGTGGTAAACCTTAAAAACATATCGAATGAAGCCTGGTTCTCCCAAGTACTTTTTTCTATTTAAAGCCAGGGCCCTTTCTCTAGCAGACATCCTTCACGGTTGTAGGAAGTGTGAAATTCTTTGAACAATCTGTACTGTCTTCTCTTATTATTAAGAATGGATACTCTTTTTTTGAGTACTTACCTTGTGCAAGTGATTTATATATACTATCAAATTCATTATTTGAATACCCAACCAAGTAACAATTTTATTCATCTTGATTTTTCAAATAATAAAAAAAAATGGCTCCGAATATTCTAGTACCTGTCTTGAAGTCAAACAGCTAGTAAAGTAAAGTAGGCATGCAAGTTCAGTTCTCCTTCAATCTGAAGTCCATGCGTTATGCATTCTCTATGCTGCCTAGCAACATAGCTGATGTACTCTTAAAATCCATGCCAGGGGAAGCCGGGATGGCTCAGTGGGTTAAACGTTCACTTTGCAGCACCGGGGACCGAGGATCGAATCCCGGCCCCAGCCTGTGCGGACCCATATGCTGAACTGGGAGCTCCCCCAGTTCAGTTCTCTCTCTGTCTCTGTCTCTGTATCTCTCTCTCTCTCTGTCAAAAATAAAAAATAATAATTAAAAATAAATTCGTGCCATATAGTCACCAATACTATCTTCAAGCTGCTTCAGAGAATGAGTTTTGAGCTCTGAATAAAAAAACCCACATGAAGGCAAAATTTATATTTTAGAGGACTGTGTTTTCTTAACAATCAAAAGAGGGACTTCAAAAATATATAGTATATTCGATTTATCATTGGTTAGAATTCAATCAATTAATAACTATTTCTATAACTTTTACAAAGCACTGTCAGTTTGTTGCCACTGTCACTTTTACTTTCTTTTAGCAATATTGTCCTCTTATTGAATATTTGTACTTTTAATTACAGTTTTTCCCTAGCAACCTGGCTTGAATTTTTCACATATAAATCTATTTTAGTTTAGGATGTCCCAGCATCTCAGGCCTTCAACTAATTCAGATATCAAAAAGACATTGATAATTTTTTAAAAGTAATTTTTTGAGCATTAAATCATAACATATTCTCTGTGTTCTCAATAAGTTTCTTGTTGGAAATATCCTTGGTAAACAAATGTTGTCTGACAGTTTTATAACTCTATGAAAAAAATAACTGCAGAATTCCAGTTTATCATTGGTGATGATATATATAAAACCTCACAATCTACCGTTTTTAAAATGGTGGAAATCCTAAATTAATTGCTGATGCTTGCACCGATGATGTGTGAATAGATGTGAATTGATGATTGATAGAGGGTGAGTATAGAATGATAATCCCAGCTCTTTTGGCTCTGCTACCAGTTTTGCCTCTAATTATCTCTACAATCTTAGTAGAGCCACGTTACCCACTTTGCCTCCTCTCCCTGTGAACTATTAATTCACAGTCTCTCCCACGATCAGGCCATCCTGTTGCTTATTTTGAACTTGCAACTACTTCCCAGCTTTCTTGTTTATGAAGAAAAACTTCACATTGATCATTTCTCTCTTCTTTTTCTTCTTGAAAGAGGAAACTAGACTGATGGATGAGGATATTCTGCTGTGGTTTTTTGAAGAGCTGTGTGGATTAGGGGGTTGTAGTGTGAGGTGTGAGGAGTGTATTGATTTCAAATATAGGTTTCTGAGAACACTCTTAGGAGATGAAACATTCCTGGACCCTGTGAGTCCTACTGTATAAATACCATTCCCTCTTGTTTCTTGCTAACAGTCCAATTTTATTTGTGTAGCAATATTGATAATTCCAGGGTTTGTCTTGCTCCAGTCACTGCTCTGTGAGTATAAGGTGCCTGAAACTGTAGAAGCTGTTTTTCTACTACAAGTGCAACCCTATGGTGGTATTGACACTGCTTAGTTCCCTGAAGTCATTGAGCTCTGGAGCCAATTCTGGAACAACTCACCACCAGACTGATTGTTATTAAAATAATGAAACGACTTTATTATTTTAGCCTCTGTTTGGCATTTTGATATTTGTAGGTGAATGCATCTCTAAATATACTTTGGGAAATCCTAATGTCAGCATTGAATAAGTTTATGTTTATGGCTTGGCTTTTTTAATTAAATCACAACTTGATTGGCTATTATGGCTTTGGAGCATTCTCTGTATATTTCAACAAATTTTTATATTTAAAATTTTTTAAATAGTAGAGAAATTTGAGGGAAAAAAATAGTAAACTGAAATTTGAATTTTTTCAATTTATTCTGAGCCAAATAATTTCACCCAACATTCTCAACGCACTCTAGAAACTCTTAACGTGATTATGCTACTTGATAAAAGACCATGGTACAAAAACAGCACATTTCACAGTACCAGGTGAATATGGGAGTCAAAATTGCTTATCATTTTTTCCCAGTGCCTAGACCAATTCACAAATGAATGAGTAAATTTAAAGGAAAAGAGTAACGATTCATTCCGAATGCCAAAAAAAAAAAAAAAAAATCAATAAGGTGATGGTTATCTTTGGAGAAAATCAATGTTTGAGTTGTAGTTTTGAAAATCATTTCTATCGACATCATGGTTGAATTGCAGACAGCTAAATGCTCTCAGTTTGTACACCGGATTCTCATATGAGTGTGTCTTGGAGTGGACTGGCAATCAGAGGTGTAAAGTAGGGAGCAACTATAAAGCATTCATGATTATTCCTGGACTTTGTTCAAGTCTTTCTGTAAGTTTTTAGCCCTTAGATGCTGGCCATGCCAAACCTGGACCAAACCGTCTGTATAAAGTTTAACTGGAATAAGATGAAAAATTTTATATATACTTTATGGATAGCACAAATAAGAAGAGAGTGAGAGTCAGAAATTATTCTCAGTGCCTTGAAGTCTTAGCTTTCAGAATTCAGGTTTTCTACCTAGGAGAAGAAACATTACTTTTTCTGGGAATTAACATTTTATGATATTTTATAATATTTAAATTTTTAAATAATATTTTACTAAAATATTCTATAATATTTAAAAAATATTATTTATATCATTTTAAGAATAAATTCTCTTCTGCCACTTTGGTTGTCTCTGAGAAAACACTCCTTAGGCCTATGTGTAAGGTAAAGTTCTCTTAATAAGAAGTTGCTTTATCAGAAATTTGCCTGACTGGTCCCTCACTCTAATATTTAACAGCTAACCCCCATGGACTGTTATAAATTGTGCCTTTGGTGCATCCAATAATTTTTGGTGGTTTTATTTTAATATTGTGATTATAAATGAAATAGTACACAAAATGAGATCTATTAGCAAAAGAATGTGGATTGGGAACGATGTTGAATTTTGAACAAATATTAAGACTGAGAGAAGACTTAGTGATTTTAGCTTCTTAACATTAGGGACATCGTTAAGGAGAAAATGCAACGTGGAATCCATGTTGCACCAGTTAAATTATATCATTATGCCATTTTCTTGTTTTCTATTTATTTTCTCAATGTTCAAATTTTTCATTTTATGTTTTTCTCTAAGACATAATTTAAAAGATAAGAACAAATAATTTTCAAGTAGTACCAAAACTCATAAAATTTACATTTCTTTTCTTTTGGGAAGGTTTTTATTTGCTTATTTATTTTCTGCAAAAGGTTTGAGATAGTGAGGTTAATTTCAGAGGCCAAATTTAATTGACATTTCCTCCCTCCCTTCTTTGGGTCGGGAGAGGTTGGGATGTATATGTGAGAAAGGACAGGATGCCATGGGAGTCGCTCACTGTTGGGAAGGAGAAGAGTGTTTCATTTGAGAAACTTGATCCTTGCTCTTTTTACCATTGAAGAACGTAGTTGTGGGTACACTGAAAACCCAAGATTATATATTTTGATAGGACAGTTGTTTATAGGAAGCAAACGATACTTCCTTTGCCCTTTTAATAGTTTAGGTCAAAGCAAAGTGTGGTGACAGCGTTGTCCTGAGAGTTAGGTGAGCTTGGGACAAGTCCTGTCCTAGGCCCTTAGGTGAAGATCCTCTTACTCACTGCTTCAGCATTTCCTCCTTGGAAAAAGGAAGAGGTTGGATTCAGTGACTTAGGGTCCTTTTCACTTTTAGAGATTCTTTGAAGCTATGGTTTCAGGAGAGCTGGATCTCTTCAGAATGTTTCCTTTTTTCATTGAAGCAATAGTTGAGAACCCATGTATGATTGAGAGAGAAGACTCTGGCTATTCCAGGTACGGTAAATTTTGGAGTCTATTCTGAGAAATCTGCACAGACAAAGCTGTTTGACCCGTGCCATTGCAAACATTGTTATGATTTACAGTAGGGAAATTATTAGCTGGAAAAACCTTCCAGATTTATTTGGTTATGTTTCATAGTGTTTGCAAACATGACTTTTAAACAAAATATTAATGTTTAGAATCTAGGTTTATGTCTGGTAAAGAACACTGTCACAATTAGCAAGCTACTTTCATATCTGAGAAATAGCAAGCTCTCTTCTTCTCTGAGTGTTTGCTTTTCTCAGAGATGTAGCTACTGAAATTTTGAAATGGGTCAAACTGCTTTTAACCTGGCTACTGTTATTCAATTTTATCAATTCTTCATTTTCTATTAGCAGAAAAATCTGTTTCCTGACTTCAATATAGAAAAGGTAAAAAGATCACAAAGCAGCCCCAAAGCAGATAAATATTGACCAAATCAAACACACATGCTGCTGAGACTTCGAATAATTCATACTTTTGCCCTGGGACTGGGTCAGAAGAACATTGAGGCTGTTCATGCCTAATTTAGACTTCTCGATTCATCTTGCTCACTTCCATTTTTTGTTTAGTAAACATATGCTTTCTATTAGATTGTTTTATCCCCTTAACCTTTCTAAATGACAATTAAGTCCATCTACTCTGTCAATAGCATGTCATTTATTTGTTGCTACAGCTGAGACTGACCTTTATTGATTTTATTGGAGTAATTTGCTGGAAATGATTTTTTAATGTTAGATTTATTACTGAGGCACTTCATTGTCTGGTAATTGAAGTAAATTGTAATTTTTTTTTTCAAACTAAATACAAGAAGTACAGGAAAGGGATATATTATTTTCAGAAAAGGGATATATTATTTCAAAGGATTACCTGCTACTGGGCTAGACATATGTTGTATATGGTGTCATACACTGACAAATTTGCTCTCTTAGATTGTTTTTTGAGTGGTGCATATTGTTTCTTCTTTTTGGCTTTCCCTTAAAGATAACTGAGGTAGTCTTAGGAGCTGGTAATGAATTAGTTTTCAAAAAGACGTTGCAAATTAGATTAGATATCTACATAAATCTATCAAGTAACTACAACACCACCCCTTACATAATGAGCCTTGCTATTCTGACATAGCTGCAGGGTCAGTTATGAGTAGACCAATGATACACAGTTTTCTCACCTTTGCCACAAGTATTGTCTTCTTCTCCTAGTACTGGTGTTAAAGATTTTGCCATATTGTGCTTTTGGCTCTCCAAAATTTATCTGCCCAGATAATACTGAGCATTTTAATCCCAAAATGAGGCTGTTTTGATATTTGTGTATTTATTCCATTGATGTGAGGGATAGCTATACTATTGTTATATGTATGCAGAAGAAATACTGAGTTATACATTTTACATTTTGAAAGTGTTCGTGAATATATCACTCTTGTGTTGATGTGATGTCATGTCCCGTTGTTAGCAGGGCCAGGCCAGCAAAGCTGAAGTTCTTGTTTCTCTGGAAATGGATTCTGGCTTGAAATAAGGGAAAAGGAATTTTGAACTTCATTTTAAGTATTAGCAAACAAAACATGCTGTTTTTCATACTCTACATAACGATGCATTACTCCATAGGAGGATTTCCAAAATATTGGGACTAGTTAAAGGAAAGTGGAGCAGAACTTAAGCCTTATTCTTTAATGAGTTGTGTCCTCTCTTCACCCTCATGGGAGCAGAATCAAAGCAAGTCAGCTTGTAACCAAAGGCAAAGAGAACTCAGGACCAAAAATCCCTGGACACCTGTTCCAGTTGCAGCAATTTTCCCCATTCATTCATAATTGTTTTGAAGCAGAAGAAAAAATAAAGTATAAAATAGAATAAGTTTTTTCTCTATTGTATATAGATAAAATATTCCGGGAAAAAAAATCCCTGTTGTCAGTTTATAAAATTATGACAATCTGAGTGGATATTGGCGATTGTCATCGTTCCCACTCATATTACCAGAGTGAATTTTGGCATCAGCTTTAATGAAGAACGAGATTATCACACTACCAGGTTTAAAAAATTCAAACTTGCTGCATCTTGAAAGGTATAGTACACATAAATTTAGGAATATTTTTCCAAGGACTATTCATAGGAGAATATTCAGCAGAGATAGAATTTGCTTGAAAAATAGGAGTCTGATGTAATCAACTCAGAATGAAGAGAGGAAGCAGGCAAGGGTGTCCTCAACAGATTGGATTCTGAAATTCAGTTTTAATTTTAGTAGAAATTACTGGGAGGGCAAAAACTGTAGGGACTTGAGGGAGAAACTTCTTGCTTTTAAATTGCCGTGCTTCTCCCCTGTCTCTGTTCCTGTCACTATTATTGATATAAAGAATCCATCAACATATTTTTATGGGTGATTAAGAAAGGCTGACCTTTCCTTTGCAGGTACAAATAGGTAGTTCTTCAGAGGCTGTAACTGCATGACAAGATAATTCTATCCATTTAATATTGAAGTGATGTTGATAGTATCATTCTTCTCGTGTTGGAAACAGGACAGTGTAGAGAGGCCTTTTCCGCCTCAGCCTGTTCTGCCCTGGGTGATGGATTTTCCCTCTGACTAATCGCTGTCACATTAACCCACACTATTTCATCCTTCAGAGCTGTCAAGATAATGACGATAATCCAAGTGGCTCATTGTAGGTAAAGGAAATTATATGAGCAAAGTAATATCATAAAACAGTGTTTAAATATTTTAATTTCATTTGTCAGGGCTGCCCCAACACTTCATTACACATATAACCATCTCTCATCAGTGGAATTAGTGCATTATTCATTACTGTTAATTATTTTCACATAATGGCTGCCCTGATATATTTAACCTCCACATTATATCTCAGATAATGGGTCTGTAAAATTGAATTGTGTGAAGAGTGGAGTTCTAAAGCTCATTTGCAGAACATCAAAGAACAAAGAAGAGGAAAAGAATTCTAAATGGGACATTTTGCCCAGCTGGGGCCAAACATTTGTTTCTGTCTGATTTGCATACAGAAAATAGGTGGTGTAGAAGCAGCTTAATACTGTATACGATGTCAGCTCCTATTATGCAACCAATTAGGATTTGTGAATATCACACACATTGGAAACAACTTGAGAATTATAGCATGGAAAAAATAGAACAGTTAAAAAAGTACTATTATTACACAATATAAACAAAATGGAATTTCCTTTTGGGGACAATGTGACATGGGGAGAGGAAGAGAAGGAGAGGGAAAGAAGGAAGGGATGTTAGTGAGTTTCACATTAATTATATATTTTTATGAATAGCTTTAATAATAGACACCAAGTTTTTAAAGTGGTAAAAGCAAAGAGTAATCATAAAAAAAAACATTTAGATTCGAGTCATTTGTTTCTATTACTGACAGTACAAAATTTACCACTTGCATTTATTGTAACACATTCTCAGCAATTTAAAGGCTTTCAACATTCAGGAAAACAAAGCATTAATTTGGAGTCAGTAATACCCTATGAATGGAGGCCAAATTTTATAACAATTTAAAATTCTTCATGATGACTATACATTATTATTCCTTAATAGAGCATTTGACAAGCATAACGATTCAATTAGCAATGTCAAACACATCTGCATGTAAGTGTATTTTTTTTACACATTTTCAGTGTAGTTAGCCAAACCAAAAAGCCATCTGAAACAGTAGAATGAGTCAGAGTCTCCTGATGTTGGGGTGTAGACATGCATATATTTCAAAAGCTCTGCAAGTAGTTCTAAGGCGCTTCCTATGATCAGAACCTTGGCCTTGGGGCTTAGAGGACTGTGTATCCCATGACAGGCTCATAGCTTCCCTTTGTTTTTTGAACGACTCATTTTTGTACATGCACAGTAAACTCTGCATTGGGTGAGCTCATGATGGCAGTAACTATTTCTTCTTGGCTACCTCCACTGTTATCACAGAGTACAATGTAGAGTCACTCAGTAATAGCTTGATAAATTTACTTTGCCTTTCTAAAATTTTCACTGTTATAATTATGGTTAAATTAATTTTTTCAAAACCTATAAATTTTACTTCTTTTGGAATTTTCTTCAGGTCAAGTCCCATGAGTGGGATTCACAATTTTAATGGCTCTTGGTACAGTTTGTCAAGCAGATTTCTAAGCATTACACCCATTAATACTGTCATAACAATGTATAAATATAGCAATTTTATTGCAATCTTCGCAGAATGGGCTGTCAAAACACAGGTTTTGTGAACCTAATAGAAAATGGCATCTCACTGTTTTAACACGTGTCTTCCTTTTTATTTTTTTCACTATTCAGGTTGACCATTTTCCATTTTAATTTATATTTTTTAGTGTATGAGTCATCTCTTAGTTATTTTAGTTGTTTCACTGTTTATCTGTTGATTTCTTAGCATTTTTATTATTATACCAAAATGAATGATCTCTTCATCTAATAAATGTATTATACTTGTATCTGTCTTAATTATTGCAAGTATTATTTACTGTTTGCATTTTTGTTTTAAAGATTTATTGTGATTGTTTGTTGACAGGGAGAGAGACAGACAGAGAGAAACAGAGAGAAGGGGGAGGGTCCAGAGCGGTCTCCATAGTTGACAGCATTAGTTTTTCATAGAGTTTCACTCCACAGGTGGGCACGGGGCTGCGCAGGGCAGGAACTGGACCGGGAGCCTCCTACATAGGCCCCCGCAAGAACTGAACTGGGGGCACACCCCAGTCCAGCATATGGGTCTGCCTGGGCTGGAGTTGGGATTTGATCCTCGGTCTCCGGGGCTGCAAAGTGAGCGCTCAACCCACTGAGCCACCCCAGCTTCCCCTACAGTTTGCATTTTTAAGCTTTTTTTTTTCATATGTGTACCATTTTTTTTCTTATGCAGTCAAGTGAGTTGATCATTTTCTACTGTAGTTTTTCCATGTATCTTCAAGGCTTATAATATTATCATACTGAGCACTTTTTAAAGAAAAATTAGATCAAGTCATGAGATGTTTAAAAATATAGTGGAGAAAACCTAACTGTAGTGTTGGAAATAAGATCATGATAACTTAGCTCTCAGTCTGTCATGTTATTCTTACTATATTTTAATGAATTAGGCAAGCATTCCTTCTGAATACCCATCATGACAGTAAACCCAGTTGGTGGGAAATAAACAGAAGAAAAGTTCATCTCTGCCACTATCTTCCTTCTTAGTCTCATTCATTATGCACCATATGGTGGAGTTGTCCTATAGCATCAATCCATCACTCACTACTTATGAAATAAGGTTTGAACTTTTGCCCTGAACATTCAAGTTTTCACTTTCCTTTGCTTTCCTTCCCCATCTCTGTCTGTCTGTCTGTCTGTCTCCACCTCTGTCTTCTTGAATTCAGTATCTACCTCCAATGCCTTATTTATTTACTTGTCATTTCTTGAACTTCTGCCATGTGCCTGTAAGGTGTTGGAAATAAAGAAATCAATCCAACCCTAACTTTAAGGACCTCACAGTGCAGTCAGCTCCCTCCTCTGGAATATACCCCATGTTCTCCTGCTTCTAGAACCGGCTTCATTTGCTCATTCTATTCAGATAGTCTTAGACCTTAGATACTGCTTCAAAACACTGCCTATTTTTTAAGACTCCCCTTCAAATTCTATTGTCTTTAATAAGCTTTCTCTGTTCACCCCTGTGGGAATGAATCACTCTGTTCCAAACATCCCTATGAATGATGTTTTTATCTCTATTATGGTATTTGATTTTTATGAGCTTTATAATAGAGTTATTGATGTATGCCTTTGTTTCCTCCACTAGATTATGATACTCATGACAATAGCAACTGGATCTTACGCAACTCTTTGTATCTCACTGTACATAGAGCAAGGCCTGTGTCCATGGTAGAAACTGAGTAAATATTTGTAGCTTTGGGTTTTTTCTGTTTCGTTGATGGGAAGCTTAGAGTCCAATTTTACAATCAGCTTCTCCAGTACAGAATCACAATTAGCACGATGCTACCATTCTCAAATTTGCATATTCATTGCAGGACTATAGAAGCTATAGCTTCCACACAACTCACTTAATATCCACTGGTGTTCCATGAGTATTCTTCACTGACAAGCTGAAAGGGTGGCATTAAATCTATGTAGAGAGCCTGAAATAACTTTGATCTACTTTGCCTTTCACACGTTTCTGTATTTTTGCAATTACAGAAAGATGTGAAACTCTTACGTTGGTTCCATGCAAAGTGTTAATTTACATAGCTTCCAGTTTTCCTAATCTGCTGAAAAGGTTTGTATCACAAATGTGAAGTGGCAAAGAATTTTTGGCTCTTTCCATTAAGTATTAATAAAACATCTCATGTTACAGATTCCCTTCACCTGGCTCATCTGGGAATTGTTTGGAAGAGATTCATTTATTTCACTTAAAGTTTGTTACATCCTTTCGTTTCCGTGGCAAATCCCAGGGCATCACCATGGCCCAGAAAGGTTCGTATTCATTTGTTTAGAGACTTAAGAAAGATTACACGTTGCTTTCAGTGTCAGGAGGTGTCAAAAGCAGAGTCCCTCTTTTACTTTTACTTGGTAACCTGAAGAATGAAGACAATCTGATGTTTCTCACAAAAGTGACTTTTATAAACAAATCATCTCCCCCTGCTTGCTTGACAAAATACCAAGGCCAATACTAGGAAATATTGGGAAGGTCAGAAGGTTTTTATTTTTTGTTTGTTTTTCTTGCCTACATTGTTTTCTGAGCTATTTTGCCTTGTAGGGAAATAAACCTTATTTTTCAGCCTGCCTGTTCCTCCTTTCTGTGCCCTTCTACCAGTCCAACCTCTGACTTTTATTCTAACATCATCTCTCTGTTCTTTTCCACTTTTCTCAGCTCCTGTTACCGTCTTAGGAAAATAAAGAAATAATGTTTCCTGACCTCTTTCTGCCATGGCCTTGGCGCTGTGCTAAGTACCTAGTGTGTATCATCTCATCAGTCCTCAAAGTAATCCCATGAACTGGCAAATTATGGTTACCCTCATTTTACAAATGAAATATAACTGAGTCTCAGTGAATTTAAAAAATTTACCAAGGTCACAGAAGTGTGATAGATGGTCATTTCCACAGATAACAGCTCTCATCCTGCCTGTTCTTTGAAAATGTGAATTTGTGACTCTTCACATTAAGGGGTTTGATCTATATCTCTTCCCTTTGAATCTGGGTGTATTTATGACTATTTCACCAAACAGAGTATGGCTGATGTGACATGTCTTGGCTTCTGCATCTAGAACATCAAAGGCAATACAGTGTCTGCTTTCAATACTAAAACGCCTGTGCTTGGAGCCCTGAGCTGCCATGTGTGATGTCTGATTTCCCTGAGGCTGCCATATTGTGAAAAGCCAAGTTACACAGAGAGGTCATGTGTGGTGTTCTGGTTGGTAATGTGAGCTTTGAATCATTTCATCTCCAGTATCAAACATGTGAATGAGACTGTCTTAGACACCCCCAGACGAGCTCATCTGCCAGCTGAGAATCACTAAGTGATTTTATAGCCAATGCTCTGAGGAGCAAAAGAGTCACTGAGATGAGTACTTATGAAAACCTCTGACCCACAGAATCTGAGAGCAGAGTAAAATGTATTTTTTTTTAAGTCATGAAGTTTTGGGGTGGTTGTTACATAGCAAAAGTAACTGGAACAGCTAGTAAGTGGTAGAATGAGAATGTGAGCTGAGCATAAGCCTGACACTATATTCTGTGACACATTTTCTACTAGTCTTTTCATATAACAGCACCTGCCTTAATTGCAAAGGTTGAGTTTTTAATGGTGAAATTTCTGGTACCGTTGGAAGTGTTGATGGATTTCCTCAAATCAAATCAAGGTACTCATTGCCTATTTCATACTGGAGAAATATTAGCCTTTGTTACTGAATACTAAATATGTTTTATTTTTTTTCTATTTATTACAAAACAGGTTTCGTGACTTTTATTATTGGGGTGTAACAACACAGAAAAATGCATAGATCATAAGTGTATGGTTCAATAAGTTGTCATAAAGTGAAGTCCCCCATGTAGTCACCACCCAAGGCAAGAAAGAGAATTCTGCCAGCCTCCAGAATCCCTCCTTGAACCACCTCATAGTCCCTTTACTTCTTTTGAGCCCTGACTCCTAACATCATAGTTTAGCTTTGGCTGCTTTTGAACTTTACATAAATAGAATCTAACAAAAGGTATTGGTTTGAGTCTGGCTTCTTTTGTGCACATTATGTTTGTGAAACTGATGTAAGTTGCCGAAGGTACTTGGAGTTCATTTATTCTTAATATATATGGTAATAGTATTCTATGAAAGGAATGTGTCATGAGCCAGTCTTTGTTTATCCAGTCTATTTATGACAGATACTTAGGTCAGAAACTAACATTAGAAAAAAAC
>PVKE010005058.1:0-61055 GCA_004027555.1 Craseonycteris thonglongyai | reverse complement strand
CTGTATTTTGATTTTATTGAATCAATCTTGCTTTGTGGGCAAGTATTTAGTCAATTTTGGGTAAATTATTCATGTGCTTTTAAATATATATATTTTTTATTTATTTTTATTTTTGACAGAGAGAGAGAGAGAGAGAGATACAGAGACAGAGACAGAGAGAGAACTGAACTGGGGGAGCTCCCAGTTCAGCATATGGTTCCTCACAGGCCGGGGCCTGGATTTGATCCTCGGTCTCTCATGTGCTTTTAAAAATAAAAAGTAATCTTTAATTTTTGGTGTAGAATATAAGTTGAAGTCTAATTGAAGTTTAATAATTGTGCTATTTAAAATGCTTATTCCTTACTGCTTTGTATACAGCAGTTACTGCAAGATGTTAAATCTTCCGCCAATGATTTTAGATTTGTTCATTTCTCCTTGTGAGTATTGTTTTTGTTTTTGTTTTGTATATTCTGAAACTATGTTATTAAGTATCAAGAGATTCAAGATTATTCTATTTTTCTGAAAAATTATTAATTTTACCACTACACAGTAATATTTTAAGTCATAATTCCGCCCTTAAATATATTTTTGCATAATTTAATGTGATTATATCAATTTTACTTTCATTGGTATTTTCCCTTTATATAATTTTCACCTCTTTGTCTTCTTGCCATACTTATTTGTCTCTTGTAAGCAGTACGTAATTAGTGTTTAAAAATCAATGTAAGACTGATGAGTTCAGTCAGTGCCTATATACTGTGATTACTAATGTTACAATTTCTACCATTTTACCTTGTGACTTTATGATTACCGCATTTTTTTGATTCTTCATCCTCCAGTGTGTATATGTTTATGTGTTTGATGGAATATATTAGATTCATTGAGCTTTCTTTATCCCTGTGCACCTTCCCACATCCCCTTCTACTCTAGAAGTTGTACACTATTCTACCTTTTTAGGTGCTACATTCCTTTTGTGCATGCATACTTAACCTAAAAATGTCTAAATTTAATCAATACCTCTGCTTGTTTCATGTAAAAGCAGTAGCTCTTGGCTTTTATGTTATTATTACATAGCATTTAATGCTCTCTTTTTAAAAAAAGATTTATTTTATTGTTTTTGACAGAGACACAGAGAGAGACAGAGACAGAGAGAGGAAGAGAGAAGGGGGAGGGCCCAGAGCAGTCTCCATAGTTGTAATAGTTGTACATCATCAGTTTTTGACATAGTTTCATTTCACACAGATGGACGGGGACTGCGTAGGGCGGGAATTGGACCGGGGGCCTCTAGCATAGGGAGCATGCCCCCTCGAGCCAGGGGTCGAACCAGGGGTCAAGAACCGAACTGGGGCTTTCTGCATGGAAAGCACACTTCAGTTCAGCACATGGATCTGCATGGGCTGGGACCCAGACTTGATCCTTGGACCCTGGGGCTGCAAGGTGAGCTCTTAACCTGCTGAACCATCCTGGCTTCCCCTAAGGCTTTTTCTGATGGTGCAGTCCCCCTCCCCACAAATTAGAAGGAGTTGGGAGTGGTTGGTACATGGGATAACTGTTAGTGGGATCCTTTATACATAGTAACCAGCCATAACATTTCAAGAGCATTACCCATGTGTAACTTACTTAGTTAAGTACTTAATTAGATTATTTTATTTAATCCTCACCATAGTTCTATGATTACTTCCACTTTACAGATAAGTATACCCTGCCTGAGGTAAACTCAACAAAATGACAAATCTAGTAAACGGTGAGCCAGAATTTGGACTCAAGCCATCTTTATATCTGGGATTCTTAAAAAATTATTTTGCATTTCTGGACAGTAAACTCTACTTTTAGCCTTGGCAGGGCACCTCTGTATACTTTGTCAGGATGTCTTTTCCTTCTGATGCCAAGATACTGGTACCTGCAGATCTTTCTTTTTGTTTCATGATTCATGAGCTACTGTGTCTTCTCTAGAAGTGTGGCTCACTCTCCAGGGAGAATCTCATTTTTGGGGGTAACGCTCCTATGCTCATAGATCCTTTTCCTTTCCTTTCTTTTTAAGGGTAACTAGCTGTCCAGTGAACTAGAAGGAAAGCAGAGGAGAGGAATTCAATCTCTACCTTTATAGGTGGGCCCAAGTGCTATTCTCTTGGTTTCTGAGAGACTTTTTG
The DNA here is from genome assembly GCA_004027555.1 of Craseonycteris thonglongyai. Lineage (NCBI taxonomy): Eukaryota > Metazoa > Chordata > Mammalia > Chiroptera > Craseonycteridae > Craseonycteris > Craseonycteris thonglongyai. The sequence continues at coordinate 58,926 of PVKE010005058.1, read as the reverse complement.
GTTATTTAGTGATTATTTCCACAACCCAGTTGGGCATTCAGTTAGAATCTCTTGGATTAATTAAGCAGTAGTAATTAAGCACATCTTGGGCCTCAGTGCACTGGTTATGTGGTTATTTTCAAGTTACCGTGATGATAGCTTTAAAACTCTCAGGAAATCTTACACAAGTTCTTATACCTTGGGAGTAGCAGAGCTGATTTCCCAGAGAATGTTGGTGCCTTGCTTATGTGAATAAAGATAATAACAAATATAGATGAGGTAGATAAATCAATTAGCTACTTGTAATTCAACTTTTTTCCAGATTTTTCATGATCTCATAGTATAAGAAGTAAGGTTTGGTCTATGGAGCACCTTAAAATAGAAGGAAAATACGGTTGTTGGAATAATTCAGGTCGAATCCATATTAGAGGGAGACTAAACAAAGAAAAGGAAAATGAAGAAGAGAGAATGGGGAAAGGTGAGGAATGAAGTATATAAAAAATGTGTTTTGACTCTTAAAAGATGAAGAGTAATAAAATGCATTAAGGTCATATGGAAAGGGCATGGATCAGGAAGATTCATCCTGGTTTAGGGATCATGACTCTCAGTTACCAATGAAGAATTTAGAAGATGGTACTCGAATTTGATTTATTTCTGAAGAGAACAAATTAGATTTCATATTAAAGAGCTGGAAAGAATGAAAAGCCTCAAGGTAGAATTTGGGTTTGTTCTCTTGTCCAAACTACTGTTCCATGGCAAGCAGAGAAATGGAATCATGCAGATAGATATTATATTACCCATGGGGGATCTCTTACCTTTTTGTAAGGCCAAGGGAAACCCCTGTCTGTATTGAGGCTCAATCATCATGAAGTGGCTCTAACTGTTGTCCAGAGGGCCTTACCCACTAGTTTCATATGTCAGAGAGCAGATCATCTGTAACCGGAGAGCTATTTCTGCTTAGTAGCAGTGACCAAGAAAAGAGAGAGAAAGAAAAGTGTGCTCTTTGGTCGGAAGAAGAGCCAAAATCTCCTGGTCACTGGGTCTGAGGCAGCAATGTGGCAAGAAGAGGGGGTTCTCTTGCTTTCAAGACTTAGGGAATGGGTCAGTATAAAGGCTCTGGAAGCTGGTTGCAGAGAAGTCACGTGATTGGGTTTTACAATCTACATTCTGAAGGTTTGGATGGTCCTTTTGAGGAGGGTAATTGGGATCCTGAATGAAAAAGTCCATATTTTAGGACTTAATATGCTATTTCATGAAGAGGGGATATCTACTGGGGAAGTCTTTTAGTTAGGTGTATGTGTGTGTGTATGTGTGTGTGTGTGTGTGTGTGTGTGTGTGTGTAATGTTTTAAGGAATTGGCTTACACAATTATGGGAGCTGGAAAGTTAAAATCTGTAGGCAGACCAGCAGATTGGAAACTCCATCAGGAATTGATGTTGCAGTCTTATGTCTTAAGATAGTATGGAGACAGAATTTCTTCCTCTTTTGAGGACCTCAGTCTTTTCTCTGAAGGACTTAAAATGATTGGATGAGAATCACCCCAATTATGGAGGGCAATCTGTTTTACTCAAGGTCTACTGACATAAATGTTAATCTAAATAATACCCTCAAGCAACTTCTAGATTGGTATTTGAGCAGTCAATTGAGTACTATGGCCTAGTCACATTGACACATACAATTAATCATCACAGGAAGAGAGGAATGATGCTCTCTCTTACATTCCTACTCCTCTTCTTCTCCTTACCAGTAGCTGGGCAAGATCTGAACCCTCAAAGTTGTTGGTGGTTGTGGGTCAGGGTTTCCCCAATGGGTGTTAGTTTTCAGAGGTGGGCACTTATGGCTACAGCAAAGGAGTGAGACCAGAAACTGTAACAACACAATGGAGTGCCATATGAAACCCAGTGTGAAGGGGAGAGGGTCTTCTACATGCACTCCCACTATAGAGAGAGGTTGAAACCAGAGCATGGGTGGGGGTGGAAGCTGGACAGAGTTAGAGTTTCAGAAATAAACTTAGTGGAATCTTCTGAAATGGTAATCTGGGCTTAGATTTTCTCCATGGTGGGCCTGACCCCAGAGACACAGGTCTTGTGGCCATCGGGGGTGGTGGTGGGGGGGTGGTGGTTCATAAGTCTTCTTTGAAGTGCAATAATTAAAAGTTTTTGGAAATATCCATGGGCAATGCATTAATGCCACTCTAGCACCTTAGCCTCCTCACTCAGGGGCAAGATAGTGAAGCAGAATTCTGGGCCACAACAATGGGATCAACTGATTTTGTTGCTAAGTAGCTTCTAAGAGCATTTTGAAGTCTCAAAAATGCCACCAAGGAAAAGCTCTTCTAATCCTTTTCTCCTCTTTCCAGCCTTTCCTCTCTGTTGGTGGCAGAAATAGATTAACATTTGTTATACCTCCATTTGTAAGCATTCAAGCAAGCAGGCAACATTTTATCTTTGATATTTGATTGAAGGTAGAAGGCATTTTTCATTTATATTTTTGCCTGAAGGGAAAGGGAAAGCAGATAAAAGGAAGAAAAGGCATTGCCATGATATACTTCTTCAGTATATAAACGTTGTAATCTAATGTCGAACTCAAGCTCTTTTCAATTCAATGAATATTCTTCCATTATCTGACAAAACAGTCAGTCCTGGGATATGGTTACCTGACATGTAGGGGAATATTGCAGTGATAATAAAGTTGTGTCAAGCATCCTCTAAAATGTTTATAAATTTGTCCTCATTCTTTATTTTTACCTTTAGTAAAATAACTTGGATTTATGCATTTGCTATTTTAGAATTCACTTTGAAAAGTAACTTGGATTAAAGTAAACACTTAAGAGAGATTGCAATTAATTTATTCCAGGTTAAAAATGTAGATACAGATCTTTATTATTCCAATGGCAAAGGCAATCAATAACAAATGCATTACCCTGAAGGATGATATTAAAATCAGTAGAAATTTGTAACAACCTCTCTTAGAAAACACATGTATACTAAGTACACTCGAATATCAGATATACTACAATGTAGTAATAATGTCCTATATTTATTTAGAGCTTTAGATTTTATAGTTGCATTCATTCATATTTCTCATTTAAGATATATTTTTTCTTTTGCAGTTGAGCAATCCTCTCAATCCCTGGGTTTTCATTAATGAAGAAAACCTTATGTATCTTAAAGATTGTATTTCAGATCATGGGATTGAGTTGCAAAATGAAAATTAAAGAATTAACTAGCAAATTATTTTCATTGAAGTATTCTTCTTCAGACATTTAATGAAAGAAATCAGCAAAAATATTTTCCTTGAATAATTTTCATATTCCATTCTTTTTGACATTGACCAGTAGCCATGAGAGGAGTTGAAAGGATAGTAATCAGATTTGCCTGAGGCACAGTGATCTATCTGAAGGAGCCTGTGGTATTTGACTAGAGTAAAGTGAAGCCTATAAGAACATCTGGAGCAGCGGTGTCCAACCTTTTGGCTTCCCTGGGCCACATTGGAAGAACTGTCTTGGGCCACACATAAAATACACAAAGATTAACAATAGCGGATGAGCTAAAAAAAAAAGCTCACAAAAAAACCTCATCATGTTATAAGAATTTGTGTTGGGTCTCATTCAAAGCTGCCCTGGGCTGCAGGTTGCACAGGCCTGATCTAGATGCTAAAAACATTTTGTTTTTTTTTAAAGATTTATTTTATTTTTTGACAGAGTCAGAGACAGACAGAGAAAGACAGAGAGAACAAGGAGGTCCCAGAGCAGTCTCCATAGTTGTATATCATCAGTTTTTGACATGGTTTTGTTCCACACAGGTGGGCAGGGACCACGCCGGGCAGGAACTGAGCTGGGGGCTTCCCACATGGGAGGCACACCTCAGTTCAGCATATGGGTCTGCATGGACCAGGGTTGGGATTTGATTCTCAGTCCTGGGGCTTCAAAGTGAGCGCTTAACCTGCTGAGCCATCCCGGCTTCCCGAGATGCTAAAGAATTTTGCCAGTCAATGCCAAGTAAAGTTTCTAAGGCAAAATGGAAGCTAAACTTCTAAAGATAAAGGAAGATTGTCATATGTGCTATGAGTGGCCAGAAAATTGGTAACCAAATGATTGTGGTTATTCTGCCTTTCCTTTATCTTAGAGTCAAAATAAGAATTTGCAGGAATTATTCAAGGAAGACACACACATACCCATATTCATAACATAAACATACTTTTTATTATTATAAAACAATAAATGTTTTAAAAAATATTTATTTATTATTTGAGAAGAAGGCAAGAGAGAGAGAGAGAGAGAGAGAGAGAGAGAGACAGAGAGACAGAGAGAGAGAGAGAGAAGGGGGAAGGGTCCAGAGCAGTCTCCACAGTTGTACATCATTAATTGTGATATGGTTTCATTTCACACAGGTGGATATAGGGCCATGCAGGGCAGAAACCAAACCAGGGGCCTCCCACATAGGAGGTTAGAACCTTTGCCATCAAGCCATCCTGGTGGTTACCAGTTGTACTGCAGTTAAGCATATGGGTTTGCACAGGCCCGGGCTGAAAATCGAACCCCAGATCTTGTGATTGTGAGGCAAGCTTTCAACCGCTGAGCTATCCTGTCATCCCAGTGATCAATGTTTATTAGGAAAAAATTAGATAATTTAAATTAATTGAAAAATAAAATTTTAAACTCATCACCAGAAATAAATTAATTTTTTTATATCTGTGTATCATATATATAATACAAGAGAACAAATATTATTTTGAAGCTACTGGTAGAATTTTTTTTATGGAGAGTATAATCTTTGTTTAAGAAAATTCTGTGTTGAACTTGCCAGGAATGAAAGGACACCCAAGCACTGAGCTTTGTTGATGACATTTCTGTGTTCACCAAGATTGTATCCAGCTTTCTTCTTCTGGGTCCCCTTCAGTTAGGAAGGCGCCTGTCTGAGGCCACATGACTGGCCGCAGGGCTGTGAGACGTCTGTCATTTCCCAAACAGAAAACAGGACTTACTTTTCAGGGGTGTGTTGGAGCTGGTGTTTATTTCTTTCCAATTCTGTGTTCAGTGACTTCATGTTGGTAGCTAGAAATTGGCCATGCTGGAAATATTTTTTGCTGATTAGCTATTATAATGTTTATCATGATGGTCATCAAAACATGATGAGGTTTAGCTAAATCTATGTGCACATCTTTACTTATTTCTTTTTTTTTTTTAAAAGATTTATTTTATTGATTTTTGACAGAGAGAAACAGAGACAGAGAGAGACAGAGAGAAGGGGGAGAGCCCAAAGCAGCCTCCACAGTTGACATTAGTTTTCCATACAGTTTCACTCCACAGGTGGGCACGGGGCTGCGCAGGGCAGGGACTGGGCCAGGAGCCTCCCGCATAGGTCTCAGCAAGAACTGAACTGGGGGCACACCCCAGTTCAGCATGTGGGTCCGCACGGGCCGGGGCCGGGATTCGATCCTCGGTCCTCAGGGCTTCAAAGCGAGCGCTTTACCCGCTCAGCCATCCCAGCTTTCCCTACTTATTTCTTAAGAGTAAATTTCCAGAAGTAAAAGTTTGAGAAAAAAGGGATATGAAATATTTCAAAGTTTTGGATATGTTTTGTTAAACTGTTCACCAAAAGTTTGTCATTCCATTTGTTCAACAGCAAAGACCTATTGTGGATATATTCAGTTTGATCAAAAAGGACAATTGTTAGTGTTTATGTTTTATAACTTGGCAAAAGCTTACTGAAAGTTCTATGAGGATTCATCAGATAGAACAGATAGATTTAATTATTTTTCCGATAGTTTGGGGACTCATAAGGGTAGACTACTGTGTATAGTGTACCTACAATTACCTTTTCAAGATTAATATTCTCTTATGTCTATTTCCCCTTACATAACCTCCCCCCTTTCACAGGACAACTTCATATGCTTAGGATCAGAATCTAGTAAGGATGAAGGGAGGAGAAGAAAGGAGAGTGGAAGTGGGAAAAGAACCATATAATGTGTTCATATGTTAAAATCATTTAGAATCAATCGAAGAGTAGCTGCTGAATTATACTACCAGATTTAAAGCATATTTTGTTTGGTTTCTCTTGACCCTACTAATGGCTTCATATTGGAGGCTAGGATAAGTTCAACCTCTATGCAATGGAAAAGAACACAGAAGTATCAAACATTTGTATTCCAAAGTCATATGTAAAGAACGAATTAGCCTGATGCCCGAAGCTCTCCAAAGTTTCCCCCTTGCTTGCAGTTGTCTTCTTGTTGCTCCTACATGTCGTGCATGCTACACACCCGCTGTTTGTAGTTCCCCAATACGTGGCTTTTCTCTTAAACATTGACCTTTGCAGTATGCTTTTTCCTCTGCCTAGAATCTTCTTCCTCTCTCTTTTCACTGCTTGCGCTTACCATTTCAGCTTAGACATTACCTTTTACCAAAGCTTTGAGTCTTCCTCTGAATGAGTTAGGTGCTTCTCTCATATGCTTTCATCATGTTTGGTGTTTATCACACCATATTATATTCTGGTTTCCTGATTTGTTTTCCTCGCTTTAGACTGTCAGCTGCTGCAGCATGAAGACTGTGCTTTGTTTATATAATCACTTAGCAGAGTGACATTTGGTGGGCCATCAGCAAATTTAAGTGAATAAACAATAAAAATAACAAAGACACATAAGAATTCTTGTGAGTTTTTGAGTCTACCATATAAGTTTGAATCAATTAGAAAACGTTTTCTGAGGGTCAGTTTGTGCCTGTAACTGAGCTAAATGCCTTGGAAAATGCAAAAATAAATACATTTTAGTTCTTAAGAGGTTTACCTTCCATTGAAGAATTTACAGTTAGTGATTCTGATGATAATCCAGTCTCCTGAACAATTGAGCAATTGAAGAAAAGGTAGTGGCAAATGTTTGAAGGGTTTGCTATTTTTTTGTAGATTCAAAAGCTAAACAAAGGGCCCAGAAGTATCAGAAGTTTTTAATCTAAAGTCATAGGTAAAGAGGGTTTGACACTTAGCGCTTTAATTATATACTTTCAAGATTACTAACTTATAGATAATTGTGGGGTTTGTTCTTATGAAGATATCCAGGCTTCTTATTGATCATAAAATTATAATTTAATGTTCCCCCAATATCTTTTATCAGCTCTCGTTTCATTTTAGTTTTCTGTGTGTGCAAAATTCAATAGAATCTGTCTTAAGTGTTTTCCTCCTTATTAAACAGTTTTCTAAAATCCTTAATTCATTGAGACAGTGAGTGGTTGTATTTATTTCTGTACAATTCAGCTCTGCAAAGCTGACTGTGAATTCAGCAGGGCATTTTTGTGTTAGCCAGTTTTTGTTATCAGCTACACAGCATAAAAGAGGATTGTATTTCTCAGCTAATGAAAAACACTGAAGAAGAATAAAGACCCTAAAGTTAATTTTAAAACACTGGTTTGAATTGCAGCCTTGAGATCTAAAGGTAAAGAACCATGTAAGTTCTGGAATAGATAGATCAGTTATTTATTTGGGACAAAAGGATCTTGTTTTCCTTTAACATTAAATGAAGTTGTCTGTTCTATTTGTATACTGAACCCAAACATTCAAATCTTAAAGTAGTTTCTTTTCCTCATCAAACTCTATTCTTCCATCTCCTTATCTCTCAAAATATTAAGTATCATACAAAAAGGATATAAGCTTGGACTTTAATTTTATCATTTCTAAAATATGTCATTAGGAAGCTCTTTTGTTTCAAGAGAGATTTTAGGATAAAAAGACTTTCAATTTCAGAAGGGTCTTTCAATTGTAGTATCTTCAATGTGACTTCTCCAAAGGCATTTAGTCCAAAATGTCCGATTGTGATCTGAAGCAGAGATGAAACAAATCACAGATGCAGCACGATCTTCCAAGCTTTTTGAAAGCATTTTATTAATATATAGCAAATGTACAGTATTATATCAGTTTCATGTGTATATCATAGCTATTCAACATTCATATACCTAAGGAAGTGATCCCATAAGTCCAGCAACCATCTGACATTGTTCCACGCTATCACAATATTATTGACTACATTCTCTAGGCTCTATATTACATCCCCATGACTTGCTTGTTTTATACCTGGAAATGTTTTTCTGACTTTCTTTTAATGTTAGTTCACAAATAAATTTTGCTAACATAGAGCAGTGAAAAACATCTTACAGGTGATTTTATTTCAAGAATCTTCTTTTCTTTTCTTTTTCTTTTTTTTTTTTGCCTATGAGACTTTTTGATCTAGAGTGCCTTTCATTTGGTAATATTATAGACTATAGCAATTGGAAAGGCCCAAACAAACAGCAAAATCCTCCCAGCAAAATTACTTTTTTCTACTTTCATGCTTTGGAACAAGTTGATATAGGTCAAATCCCATCAAAGTGAACAGAGATTTGAGTTGTGATGGTATTTGTCAAAACAAAATTTCACATATCTCTCTAATTAACCAATCTGGTGTCAATGGAATTGTTCTCTTTTGACACAACTGATAGGAAATTAGTTTCAAATGCTATTCAGGGCATTGGGTGTTTTTCCCTGGACTAACCACACTCTTCAGAAGTTTTCCTTTAATTGCCTTAAAAAAATCTCATTTTCAAATTACATGGCAAATTTAAATATCACCTACATGAGGACCATGAGAAATACTTCAAGAAACAGCATCCAGTTAAGCTCATTTTCTACATTTCTGCTTGGTATAAGCCCAGAAACTGATGATATGGAAGTAATGACCACTATAACTAGACTTTTTGTGACAGCTCCATTACTACTCACATTTACTTTAGGGGAATCTAGTAATCATAACATTTCAGTGCTTTAAGGTCTCCGATTTAACTTCAGAGAGGGGGCTTGATGTAGTGGAGCTAGCTAGAGCTGGGTTCAAATTTTAGTCCTAATGCTAGTTGTGTTACCTCGGGCAACTTAAACTTTCTGAGCCTTGGTTTTTTCCAACAGCAGAATGGGTATAATAATATCCACATCACCAAGTTGTTGTAAGATTAATTTTGATTATATACAGAAAGTACCCAACTCTGTAGCTGACACATGAAAAGGACCAGTAAATGCTCATATCCCTTTTCTTCCCCACACCTCACTTTTCCCTTTTTTTTGCCCTTTCTGCTCAAATGGGAAGCCTAGATGTTTTCCAAAGTATACAGTGAGGAGGCTGAGATTTGAAGGACTGTTAAAGGCCTTCTATACTGAATTCCTGCCTGGCATATTCTCTGAATTCCCTGATCTTAGAAATTGTTTTTTGAAGGGAGAGGTAAAGCCGTGTTACTCTACTTGAATACACAGGAATGTTAAGATGTTAGCTGGCACACGTAAATGGAAACATTCACCATATGCCTCAATTTACTCAGCACAGTTGCAGTTTGTCTTGGTCTAATTATTAATAGGACTCTTTTTCACACTCAAAGTGCCCTGATTTGGCTAATAAAATATGTGCTTGTCCATATTCCATGATGAGAGGTCCTTTTCTTGTTCACTGCTATATTTGCTGTGTGTAGCACAGAGCCTGGCGCATGGTTAATGTTGAATATACATTTGTATAAATGATGCTGTGTCTTTTTTTAAAATACTTAGGCGGTATTTCTGATTGTAAAAGTAGGACATATTGCCTATGGAAAATTTGGTAACTTCTGAAAAGAAAAAGAAGAAAATTAAAAAAATTAGAACATGATCGTTAATATTACAAGATAGATTACATAATTCATTGTTTCTTGGAAAACAGAGAACAGAATCTCAAGGGTATCTGTGGCATATTAAATGCAGTCTCTGCCGTGTTCAGAAGCCCTTCTAAATGGGTAGGGCTAGATTATTGTGTTTTGTGCAGTGGGACTCTGCCCTAATGGCTACAGCTGGTTGTAAAAGAAGTGGGCTTTGATCCAAGAATACTCAAACCAGAGGCTGGCCAGCCCATGACCTGGTGCAAATGGATGAGCAGGGCTAATCACATTCCCTCTTCTGAAGCTGAACTAGAAAATAAAGTTAGCAGTGGCATCTGAAGCAGAAGGAAACTAGAAAGAGAAGTTATGAGGTAAGGTAGGGCCATGAAAGGTCCTGGCAAACTAAAGTTATGAAGAAGCAAACACTCTGAGGGAAAAGAATCTTTTAAGTAGAGGACTGGAATGAAAGAATGAAATGGTGTAGAGAGGAGAATTGGGCAGGACACTGCGAGGGACAGAGGCATCATCAGAGACAGACTGTGAAGCCTTTGAGATAAGCAGAGAGACAGAAAGCAGGTGGTCCTAACATGAAGGGAAAGGGCAAATTGAGCAATACACATACTACATCCTGGTTTTGCCCTGCCATTTAAGGTTGACCTTGGTTCCTAGTGCAAAACCATCGTTGAACTGCTCAGCAGGTTTCAGACCCTACCTCTGTAATGACTCCTGGTTCCTGGGGAGACCGCCTCATTTCGCCTTGGCTCATCTCCTTCTGTAATAGATACTTTTCTTGTTTACTCCCAGCACTGTCCACAATCCCAGTTCTGACAATTTGCCTTCTTCCCAGTTTGGTCCCTGAGGTCAACCCTGGAATCCATACCTCTGGTGGCCAATCTTTGCCCTTCCTTGGGACTGGTAGTGCTCTAAGTGCGCACTTGGCAAGTGCGGAAAGAGGTACTCTATGTAGGCTGGAATGAAGAAATAGCTGAAAAAATTACACAATCTTGAATACTGACAGATTCAGCACTACTAGCCTGAGGGTGCCAATCATGTAAATTCTTCCTGCAGCAATGTGACAATCTCTTAGCAACTCTGAGCTCCTTTGGTTTCAGTTTAACAGCAACAGGGTAGCAGACCACAGGGGAACTCATTTCATCCCATAGGGTGTGTTCACCAAAGCCATCTTGGTTTAGCTGTCTGTCTGAATCAGCGTATCCTGAAGAAGGGCGATTCGGCCTTCTTCCCAAAATGTTCCAGTGGGAGTGACAAGAGAGATGTGAGAACATGTAGCCTTTGGGAATTACCCACATGACCAGCTGAGACTCTGAGTGACACTTTGTCCACAGGGGCCCATGCTCTTTGTTACAACTGCTCCTTCCAGGTCTAGCATCTTGTACATTCTTTTTCAGGGAGGAAAAGCTTCATGTTCGTCACCTCTGTGATGCCTCTGCATTTGCATTCTACACCACTTTCATCTGACACCACAGATTCTGCCGCTATCATCCTCTTAAAAGTGTGTGGCTGGAGCAGATATATCTGACAAGTTGAAAGCTCCATGGAGCTATCTCCATGAAGGAGGAAAAAAAAAAAATCAGACCAAAAATGGAAGGCTTATCTTTCTCATAGTGGATGCAGGTTCTGTTTTATTTAGAGAACAAAAGGAAAGCATTGAACTTGGAAGAGAATGGTGCAGGGTATGTGCATGCATGTGTGTGTGTTTGTCATAGCTCTGTCCCAAGTGGTTACACATGTGGTCTTTAGAGCAAATTGTGATTTTCGTACTTCACCTTTCTTCAAGTACTATTAGAAAATAATTAGCAACAACAGTCATTCTATAATGTTTTCTTTGCAGTCAGATCTCCGCAGTGGATGGGCCACTGCATGGAGCAAGGAAGGCTTTACTGAAGCTGTGTAACTCTTTCAGGCAACCGAGGAGCCATTTAGTAAATTAGTCCTTGGAACAATACCCACAGAAATTGTTGGCTAGGGTGAAATGTACCAAAATCACTCCCTAATGACTGGAAAGAATTAATGGGTGCTTAACAGATTCTTAAAGAGTTTCCTAAGTGAAAAACAAATATGGCTCCCCGATTATCAATGTGACAGTATGTACTATGTAGGGGTTAGAGGCAGGCAGGGTTCTTGGTCACACAAGGGGGCTTTTGATTCTGGAGCATTCCAACAGTAATGATGATCCTAATGATGGGTTCTGAGAAGTGTTTCCTCCTACAGAGCCCAGTGAAGAATAATTGGAATCACCTATGTGGTCAGCCAAATGGAGGGCTGGTTAGCAAAAGCTGAACTGGAGTCTTGTGGAGTGAGGTATATACCAATATAAGAACTGTCTTTTCAAAAAGATAATCTCTATAAACCACCATTTGGAGAACTAAGGGAAGGTTTTTAATCTCTAGATTAGTGTACAGGTAACTAGAATGTCATTACAAGTTATGATAGTCATCTTTTTCATCTCCTTTACATATTGCAGAAAGTAAGTACTGTATTTTTCCATGTATAAGATGCTTCCATGTATAAAATGACCCCTACTTTTCTAACCCAACATTAAGAAATCAATACAATGCTACTCCCATGTATGAGACAATCCTCAATTTTAGGCAAAAATATTGTCTTCTACACAGAAAAATACTGTGTTTGTCTAGACAAGAGACTACATATATGTATTCAGTATCCAGTATTGCCCCTTTCCCTTCATTGTTGCTGTAGAATCCTGATTTTTATTAAAGCATCATCATGCCTAGCTAAAATATACTATATTTCCCAGCCTGTTTGGGAAGATGGGAGGGGTCTTTGACTACAGTCTAGTCAGTGAGATATAAGGAGATGTTATAGGGTAAGTCTTCTAATAAAGCTCTTTAAAAAGAGGCAATGGGTTATCTGATATGCTCTCTTTGTTTCTTGGCTTTTCCTTTCTCTCTGCCTGGAATGGGGAAATGCTTGTTGGAGTTTCAGTAGCCACTTTGTGAATATGAGGCAGCCTTGAGGAAGGCAGCCACAAGTTTGAGAAGATAGCAGATAGAGAAGAGAGCTAAGAGGCCTATGATGAGGTTGTGGAGCCACTATCTCACACCTAATTTGTTTTAGTCCTGCTTTTCATGTCTCTGCTACTCACAGTTGAGCACAATTTCTAACTGATAGAATATGCAAGGCTGGAATCCCACACCTTTTACTCTTAAATAGAAGTTACTCTGTTCACACAGCAGGAACATCAATAGGGAATAAGATTCTAAAATCCAGCCAGCCCATCCATATGGATGGGCACCATATGGCCTTTCCTTGCTGCCAAGGCCAGTCTAATTGACAAACACAGGGAAGAATGGCAAGTGCAAAGTCAATAATGACATTCTAGTAAATGGAGACAACCTGAATAACCTTGAGATTTATAGAGGTATTGATTCTGAAGTATTAGAAAGAAAAATACAGTGCATACCAATAATATTTTAATGACGTCTACAGAGCAACTCTCTTACCTTCAAACCACCGTATTGGTCAGCTACCTTAATCTGCACAGTTTCATCAAATCCACTGAGTAGTAGGTCACTTTGGTTAAACCATGTTCATTGTTTCCCCTAAAATATGTTAGTTCTACATGTACATATTCAGAGATGCAAAAGAGCTGAGGACATTTTTTCCATTTCTTATCTCCCAACATAATATCCTGCCCCAAAGTGTATACCTTGTCATTAGCTTCTATGTTTGGCTTCCAGAATTCCCCACAATACATAATAATGGCCTCCATTTATTGGCTGTAAAGGCATTGCACTCTCTGAGTTAGGTATTGCTACCCTCACTTCACAAATGAGGAAACTGGGGTTCACAGAGCTTCTTAAAATTACCAAAGGTTATACAGGTACTAACACATAATAGAGCTGGGATTCAAATCCAGGTCTGTGTAACCAGAACACCTTACTTTAACTGCTTTTTATTCATTCAACAAATATTTATATAGGATCATGTGCTTGCATTATTCCAGGCCTTGGGGATAAAATAAAAGTGAGAAAAATTGCAAAAATTCTCTTACCTTCCTGAAGATTAAAAAAAAAAATTCTAATGTGGCATGAAAACAATAAACATGATTAGCAAGTAAGTTATACAAGTGAGTTCTATATGGTAAGTAAGAAGGTGATGGAGCAGGGGAAGAGAGAGCAGGCACATAGTGGGGATGAGCAGGGGACAAGGGTGAAGCATTTAGTGAAGGCCTCCCTGACAAGGTGGTACTTGAGCAACAATTTGAAGGTGGTATTAGTATAAGCCATGTGGGTATCTGTCAAGAAGAGAGCACTCAAAGTCAAAGGAACAGCTGGTGCAAAGACTCTGGGGTGGGAACATGTGAGAAATAGTGAGGTAGTGGGAGTGGAGTGAGTGAGGTATAGTCATTGGAACTGAGATCTGAGAGGGGGTGGAAGGCCAATTCATCTAGGGTCTTATAGACCATTGTGAAGACTTTGGTTTTTGCTTTGAGGAAAATAAGGCACCATTTGAGCTGAGAAGTGATGTGACGTGACCCGTTTCAAAGGGTCACTCTGGCTGTTGTGTTGAGAATAGATGGAAGAGAGGTACGGATTGAGGATATCTAGTTAGGAGGCTTCTGCATTGTTCTCCTGCTTTATGGCTGAGAATACTGTCAGAAGAGAGACTTCTGCCCTTTTCAGCTTTCTAATCCTTTTTTATTAAATGGGTAAATAATAGGAAGGTGAGGGTAGTCAGAGACAATGACCTTAGCACTGGCAAGTGGGTTGGGGAATCTCAGTTGTCTACCTCATCCTTCTTTCTGCTTCTGGTGGAGTGTGCAGGCAGAGACAGGCACTATCGGGATGGACATTGTCAGAAGTCCTGTAGGGAAACTTTACTGGTTCCAAAGGTCTGAGCATTTAAAAATTTTTTCCATTAATTAATTTTATTAATTCAACAAATACTTGGGCAGCCATTGTGTAGCGTAAATTAGTGGGGGAAATATATGATTTAAGCATCAAAGTTTGCAAGTTATATTATGTATTAGCTTGTGACAAGAGTTATAGAAAAATGTAGGACAAGCTGAGTGGGAATTTCAGGGACTGGGTTGGGAAAGGTACAGGGTTAGGGGCAAGTTTCAGTATTAATGGGGTGGTCAGAAGAGGTCTGTTTGAGAAGGTATTTTACTTTGGTGGCCAAAAGGCCTAGATAATTTTATAGCATCATTAACTAGATACATCATATTGTCATTTGTCCTTTTATTCATAACCCCCGCTGGTAAAGAAGATAAGTCAACTGACTCAGTTCCTTCTCTCAAGATGAGCTAAGAGGATTGCTAATGCTCAGCTTTTGTATTCTTCACTATTAGAAACCCAATCCTATTGACTCCTTTGATCCCTGAAGGACATTCAAGATTGGCTCCTTCTCACAAATGTGAGCAATCCCTGTTCCATCCAGATTGGTGTTCTGGAAACATCACCTCCTTCGGTCACACACACACCCCTTTCTATCATATATGTATATATGTACATATATAGTTAGACATGTGTCTGTATATGGATATAGAGATAGATATATTATGGGTATAGATATAAATATAGATGTAGATATAAATGTATATATAGTTTTAGTGTCATTAAAGGGACAGAATTCTGAGATTGGGTTCACATTGGCTGGGTCTATATGACAGGATGGTAAAATATGATGGGTAATGAAAACATTTACTGACTAATTGTCCTCTCTTCATAAATTTCCCTCTGTACATAAATTCCTGATAATAGAGCAATTGATCATATTGTCAAACAGTTCTTTAAATTTGGTCTTAAGATGGTGGAGAAAGAGGAAATTTGTCATGTTATGGTTGAATCAGCTGTGAATCTGCAATGTTATGGTTGATATGGTCATTACTGTCTAATTAATCATTTCTGTCTAAATGGAGTGATTCATTAAATTTGAACAGATGTTGTGACTAAAGCATTAACTCTAGATAATATTTACAATAACAACTTAACACAAACATTATCAAGAAGAGTCTAATTTAGAACTTTTCAAAGTGTATTCCACGCAAAAACTGTCCCAGTGAATGTCTGCAAGAAAAGAAAAGGCATTCAATGGTCAAATAAGTTTGGGAAGTGCCATGTGCTCCAGTTCTTTTTTGGAGGTTCTGGATGTCTATTTGTTTTTTAATAGCGATGAGAACTTTCCAAGAAATAAACTCATTTTCTCTTGGTTAATTCAGTATTTCCTAAACTTATTTGATTACAGAATCTGTTTGTCACATAACCATCAATTAAATCCTGCAGAACTACCAATTTACAGGATGTACTCTGGGAAAAGCTGATGTGGCTGATGTTAAATTTCTTCTAAGTGTAAACACAATTGCTTATTAACGGGATTCAAACTATGTTTATTGAGTGAATGAACTTGAGGGTGAGCTACACATTTCAACTTCTTTTAATCCCTGATCTTTATTGTGGTTACAGTGCTAACAGTTTCTGTACAATCTTCTGCATCTGAACATTGGGAAGACCTCTTTGGCTCATGTCGATTTAATTGTGGATTTGGTATGTAGTAATAAAATAGGCAGGGTCTTAGTGGTCACCAAATTTACAAAGGTACTTTGGCAAAGTGTTATCGACATTTAAAAAAACAAGAGATATGTCTTCATGTGACTTCTAATTTGTGAACTTGCTGTAATAATCACATCAAGTAACTGCTGTGATAAAATTTATTTTTTCAGATAAAAACAACAAATACCAGTTTCAAAAACTGACAATTTGTTCTAACACGTGGGGGTTTCTTAATATTGTGCACAACAGAAAACATTTTGGACTTAAAATGAATACTCTGAGCTTTCTAAAACCCCTCAAGATTTCTGAGATAAAAATCATAAGGGTGCCTGAGGTGGGAATTGATTTTGGCAGTGTTAAGTGTTAAGTTGTCAAAATTAGTTTAAACTGCACCTGTTAAACCTTTGCTTCTTAAACATATTCTCTCTGTGCTTCCTGGGTTTCTATATACCTATTTTGTTCACCAGGCAATTCCCAATGATGGCTGTTCTGTAGTTTAGTTGTGATTTTGAGGTGACTGTGGGAGAGGTGAGCACAGCGTTTATCTACATCTTTCTTGGAGGCTCAAGACAAATTTGTTTTTCAGGTGAGATTAATAATGATTTTTATTCTTTGTTTCACTGTTTAGTGTTTCAAGTAGATAATTTTAATTTATCTGGAATTTTTCTTTAATGAAAACAATTCTCATCAATGAAGAAACAAGATAAATTTTACTTTGGAAAACAATATATTGTAGTGACTTTTTTCTTGTTTTTATGAAAAATATTGGCATGGTCAGTGTGATGTCTCTTATCATGGGATGACCATACATTTTCTTTTCTGTTGAAGTCAGGGTTAGTCTTAAGAGTTGCTCTGGTCAGTAAAATAAGAGCAGAGTTGATGTGTGGCATTTCTAACAGAAGTTTATGGAACCGTATTGTGGTTTGCCACATCTTTTTTCTCTCTACTATGGAGATCAGTGTTGTCCCAGATAGATACTGTTTTGTCATTCTAGGTCCTAGAGGGAAGTTGATCTAGAGCAGATTCATGGTCAAGCAGCAATGGATACGTGGCACAAGGAGAAAATAAACCCTTGTTTTCATTAAGATTTTGTGTTACTGCTCATAACCCATTATATTTGGACTAGTACAAACAATTTTTTTATTGTAGTCTTTCCAATTTACTTTAACAAAATCAGTACAAGAGCAAAGAATTCAGCCAAGCCATCATCTATCACTTAGTCAATATTAAGCGAACAGAAAAAATTGTCAATAAGTTGATATGAAGCTAAATTTCAACATAAACAATGCAAACTGTATAATATTTAACCACTGCAATGTAGCTAATAACTGCTATTTAATTTTAAGTAATGAAGCAAATAAAAACATAGACCTCACTGAAATGCTGCTGTTTAATGGACCAATTACAATGATTCTTGAATGTGAGCATGAGATTTAATCTAACAATTTTTCTACTCAGACCTTAATAACTGTTTTTGTGATTTGCAATTTAGTTCTCAAAAACACCAAATAAAAAAGCAAAATTAAGTTTTTATCAACCTGTGTACAAATGAAAATGATTCTTTGAGGCAACAGTGGCTAGTTAGTGCAGTAAATCCCCAGGGTATAATTTTACAGATGTACATTTTCTTCCCCAGGTAAGAGTAGACTCTGCAAGTATCTTTCCAAGTCAACTTATTAATGACTGGGCAGTGTGCTGATTTTGATACTTATATAACTCATGAATTATAATTACACAATGATTATTTAAGGAATATTCCCCTCCCTAAATGCAAAAGGGTTACTTGAGAAAAATATTCAGGTGAATGTAAAAGATGCTATTCTTGAGGGCTTTTAGGACTTTCAATTCTTACGAGAAATATGTATTTTAATTTTAACTTGTAAAATGTTTATTAGGAATTACAACATAATTGACCTTATCAAGTGTGAGGTGTCAGATTACTTACAGTTACTGAAAATAAGCAAAGCAATCAAAATATGTATGTAAGTCTTCCAATTTAGAAAGAAAAGAGCACTTAAATTGAGAGCAAAATATTTTTATTAACTTGGACTGAAATAATTACAATTATAATCTTTCCCTGACCAGTAACTACAAACCTTAGGGACTATAGAGCTGTAACAAATTAAGAGAAGACAGCTGCTGTTCCTGTGACAGTGACTGGAGAATGTAAAACGCTACTAGGTTCAGAAGGATCTTATCTTGTATATAGCCTGCAAATCAATGAGATTAATATTAAAGAAATATAAGACCTGCATGTTGATGATTAATTTTCTGCATTAGAATAAATGAAATAACCTGGCTTGAGTTTGAGAGGAGAAACAGAATTTGGTCCCACATCTGCCCAAGTTTTTGAAAGTAAAGAATTATTGCTAGGGAAGTAAAAGAAAAAATAAATGACTGGGACTATATCAAACTAAAAATCTTCTGCACAGAAAAAGAAACCATCAACAAAGCAAAGAGGCAACCAATCAAATGGGAGAGATTATTTTCAAACAATACTTCTGACAAGGGGCTAATATCTAAAATATATAAACAACCCGTACAACCCAACAACAACAACAACAACAACAAAAAAACCCAAAGAATCCAAGTAAAAAATGGACAAAGGACCTGAACAGATACTTCACACATGAAGATATACAAATGGCCAATACATATGAAAAAATGCTCAACTTCATTAGCTATGAGGAAAACGCAAATCAAAACCACAATGAGATACCACCTCACATCTATTAGAATAGCTGTAGTCAATAAGACAAGGAACAACAGGTGCTGGAGAGGCTGTGGAGAAAAAGGAACCCTCCTACACTGCTGGTGAGAATGCAAATTGGTACAACCACTATGGAAGACAGTGTGGAGGTTCCTCAGAAAATTGGGAATGGAGCTATCACATGACTCAGCAATTCCCCTTCTGGGCATCTACCACCAAATTTGAAAACCTTAGTCCACAATGACGTGTATCCCAATTTCTTGCAGGGCTGTTCATGGTGACCAAGTCATGGAAACAACCAAAGTGCCCTTAGATAGATGACTGGATGAAGAATATGGGGTACATACACACAATGGAATATTACTCAAATATAAGCAAAGATGAAATACTGCCATTTTCAACAACATGGATGAACCTTGAAATCATCATGTTAAGCAAAATAAGCCAGATGGAACAACCCAAGAACCATATGACTTCACTCCTATGTGGAATATGAAACTGAAAGCAACAAAGAAACAAAAACTCATGGACACAGTCAGTACTAGAATGTGGCTACCTAAGGGTAGAGGGTAGAGAGGTAAAAGACGAGGGAGGAGAGTCAAATATATGGTGAGGCAAAGAGAACAGACTCTGCATGGTGAATACATAATGCAACACATAGGTGATGTACTGTAGAATTGTACACCTGGAACCTATGTAATTATTACTAATCAATGTCACCCCAATAAATTTAGCAATAAAAAAATGATAAATTGAAATGTGCAATCCTTATGATAAAAATATTCTTTATTAAATTCAGTGTTTTACTGACCAAAGGAGAAAGAAAGGAAGGAAGGAAGGAAGGAAGGAAGGAAGGAAGGAAAGAAGGAAGGAAGGAAAGAAGGAAGGAAAGAATCCTTCCTAAGGTTGTGTGAAGCTAGTGTCATTGCTAACCTGGTCAAAGGGCATGGGAGGGAGATCTAGGACAGGACTAGTGATGTGTAGTATTCGTCCCCTTGAGCGCTAGTTTCAGGAACATGGAGCAGATACAGATTAAAAAAGAAAAGAAAAGGATATTTTATTAGAACAGGGATGGGGATAGTGAACAGTACCTCATTGTGGTTATATGTATGTGCAAAGCCTTTGGAAGTAGACTGCTTGGCTTTTAGTCTACTGTGTCATTCCTAGAGGTGAGTGATAATGACAAATTTCCTAACATTTCTATGCATCATTTTCCTCATCTGTAAAATGGGAAATCTGGGTTGTATAGGAGGCAGTATTCTTCACCAGAGTGCTGTGATGCTCAATATGAAATGGTTGCTGAAAATGGAATTTTAAATTATAAAAGATTCTTGGGAATGCCTCTTCTACATATAATTTAAATATTTTCTATGCTTATGTGAATTTTTCTGGGGGCAATAGGAGCCATAGCTTCCCTTGGATTTTAAAAATTATTCAAAATCCCCTAAAGGGAAATAACTACTACCCTAACATTTCTACAAATGAGTAATGCAGTCCTGATTTGTGTACTATATAATGGAGTACAAAACATGTTGGAGTTGAAGATGTGATTCTCAATTTAATAAGGTGAGTATTTTGGAGCACATTGAAACATGAAGAAAGTATCAGAACAGGTGAGAGCAGTGGTGTGTGCCCATGACAATCAGAGATTTCCCAAAAAGGTTCAAAAATACACACACATAAGGACTTCTATTGGGACCATATGTGAATTAACTTAGGTACCTCCTACTTTGCAGGGAGGATTTGATTAGTGCTGTGGTCTCCCTAATTCTGTGGGTATTTAGAGGCTAAACCGGAGAGAGAACTATGGGCTTTTAATTTCTACTTTGATTTTTCTGTAACTACATGTCTATGGTCAAGATACTTAATTATTGGGATGCTGGAATGGCTCAGTGGGTTGAAGGTCTTGCAGCCCTGGGTTCGAATCTTGACTCTGTCCTGTGTGGACCCATATGCTGAGCTGGGGTGTACCCCTAGCTTGGTTCCCCCTGGGACAAGCTTCCCAGGGGACTCCTGCCCTGGGTGTGCTTTCCATATACGTAGGAGGCCCGCAGCTTGTGGGGGCATGCCTCCTATGTGGGAGGCTCCTGGCCCAGTTCCAGCCCTGCTTGGCCCTGCACCCACCTGTGGGATGAAACTAAATAGAAAACTAATGCACAACTATGGAGACTGCTCTGGGCTCTCCCCCTTCTCTCTGTTTCTTTTTCTCTCTGTGTTTGTCGGAAATAATACAAATAAAAATTTCAAGATAATTATCTATTCCTTACCCTTGACTGGGACACCTGATTCTCAGTGACCTCTTAGCTTTGTTGTATTACAAAAATTTGTAGTTTAATTCACAAATGAGATGGTTACTTAGGCTAATCATAATCTTATGAATTTGCTTTTTTTTTTTTTTTGGTTGTTTGAAAAACTTTTAGTGAGGGACACCCTCTGGGTAATTCAACATTTTCTACTCAAACGTGAAATATCAGCTGAGATTTAGAGATTACTTAGAAAAAGATGATAAAGTACACTATGCTCTTTAGCTGTATGAGAGGAAACCTAATGCATTACAATCACGTGATCAAGGTGGCAGAATCAGTGGTCCTTGTCAAGGTAGTTTCATTTTAGTGTTGTTGGTCAGATATGTTGTTCTCTGGTTTCTGGCATAGATTCTATGTGGCTATCAGATTGGGATCCTCCTAGTTCTCTGCCCAGTGATGCCTATTTCTACCTCTGTTTTTGTTATACAATATTGTTTTACTTTTTGTGAAGGCTCTTCAGGTATATCTCCAAATTCTATCCATTTTGAATTCTCTGCTTATAAAATGCTACAAATACAGTCTTGAATGAGTCTATCTTTTCATCATGTGTGCAATACTTCATTCATTTCATCGTGTCTTCCTCTTTGAATTGTAAGCAACTCAGGGATGGTATGGTGGCAGAGACTGGCTAACTGTTCATCACATTCAGTTACTTTCACTTGGGCATATAGCTAGACTATATTCTCAGCTTGCCTTGCCTTACAGTTAGATGTGGACTGAATTCTAGCCAAAGGAATGCAGGCAGCAGTAATAAATACTACTTCCAGGTCCAGCATATTAAAACATCCTACACATGCTCTTTTTGTGTATGTTAGCATTTGTACAGAGTATTGTGAGATTCTAGGATCTGTCATATGGAAGAAGCTTAGGTCTCTGAAATATTATATGGAAGTATTCCATCAACTAGAAATAACCACATACTGTTAGATGGTAAATAACCACCTTATTATGTGTTAATCCACTGGACTCTTTGGGCTTATCTGTTGCAGCAGCTATAATAGTATTAAGATAAAAATGTGGGGGTAAATCATATTGTATTTGTTTTCCTCACAGTACCAAGAATAATGTGGAAAGAGGTTCAATCAATGCTGGCTGCCTCACACAAAAATGGTAATTTGCTAATCATCACTTTCCATAGGAAGATTGCTTTCTCTGTTCAGGTCTAAAGAGTGGGAAGTAGGCAAATGAGGAGATGTTGGCAATGGGTGGCCCAGTCTGTATGCACATAGGGTAAAGCACAGAGATTTGCTCTTCTCCCTTGATCAATGACATCAAATAAACAAACAGTATTGTTATTGATTATAATATTAAGTAAATATCAGGAAAGGTATTGGTATTGATTATTACATTAGATAAATGTGCAGAGTGGTGGCTTTATTGATTTTTATATTCAACAAATATGGGAATGGACAAAGCCCATATTCCAGCCAACCTATCTTAAAATGACTTAAGGCTTTGAACATAATTCTGGGACAAGGAATTATTTTATGATGAATGTTTTAGAAATGCAGAGAACTTTTTTTTATCAAATTTCCATTAAAAATAAGCAATTAGGGTCACATATGTATCTGACTATAAACCAAACATAGATTGCAGCTTCGTTGTCAGCAATAAAGGCCCATGGATTCTATCAAATATCAGAGTCCTCTTAAGACGTGGGACAATTAAAGAAATCAAACTGAGAGCTGGAACACAATTGCAAAGGGCAGAAAAAATTTTAATTACATGCAATATGTAAGAAAAGTATCTGTAACTAGAGGTTATATATAATTTCATACTCTTGAGGTTGAGAAACAGTAGCTAGATATGGTGGTGGAAGCCATTCCTCACCTGTACATGCTGTGGGTAAAGGAGAAAATATCAAAAGCTGTTATTCAGGTTTTTACTGTGAGACAGGATGACATGATTGTTATTTAAGCTTGTCTTTTTGACAAGCTCAAGGAAGTAAAATGATTGATTTTAACCAATATATTCTCCAATGTTAGGTTAAAAGTACCTACAGAAAAAGTGAGGGAAAGATAGGGAAAGGGGGAGTAGTATTATTGGGAAGGTATTTCTCCTGGGTGGAAAGGATGATGAAAGAGTTAGAGAAGAAAACTTGGGAGGTGGAATCCCCATGTACAGGCTGAGAGGAATCTGAGTTATGTGTCCTGCAGGGAAGGAGACACAAAAGAAAGACAATATATATACTCAACATTGGCAAGAGTTGAAGACCATTGAGGCTTAAATGCCTATAACTACCAGGGCACATATTATATTGTAATTTTGGAAGGAGTAATTTATGTCTTCCACAAAGCTGTGAGTTTTTTGACCCAGAGATAACATCCATTTAGTCTCAGGGCCTGTCATAGACATTTGTGATTTTTGCCCACCCAGCTTTCACACTCTGTTTTCTAGGACCTATGTTTTGGAGAATCATCGCTCATTCATCTCAGTCCACTTGGTTCAGGTAGGGTGACTGGATCCCTGATCTCCCAGAGTAGGAAGTGACCCAGACATGGTTAATCAGAACAACAGTTTCCCCAGGTCAGAGTGATTGTTTTAGGAATGAGAGTGTGACTAAAGCTGTCTAGTCAATTTTAGGACATTTGCTGGAACTGTTGAGAAGAGAGAATCTTTTTCCTCTGGAGTATAAGCTGGATGTAAGCTACATGGAGCTTCCTTTCATAAATTGAAGACAATAAACAAAACATAGAGTGGGATTTGGGGTTGGAGAAAATTGAGGGTGTGTGTGTATGGGAGAGAGAGTAAAGGAAAGTGCGGGGAGGGAGAGAAAGAGACTGAGAGAGAGACAGCACTTCATTGTTTGAGCACTTGAATTAACTTATACCTGAAGCTAAACTTTTGGACTCTTCAGTTATGTAAATTAAAAAGGTACTTTGTTTAAGGTATTTTGAGATTTTTTTTTGAGTTGATTTTCTCTTTTTAGCAACCACAATAACCCTATCTATTAATAATATGGATTCTTTATATTTAGCATAGTCCTAGGATAGTATACTCACTCAATACTTGTTGACTGAGTGTAAGAATATATGAATGACTCTCATCAGCCAAGTCTCAGACTAATTAACAGTTGATCCAGGATGAAAACCTACACTGGCTGGCAACTAGTTTATGTATGGTCGTACAACCCTATCTGATCTCTCCTCTCTCGTCCCATAGCACACATGTGCATACTGCTGTCATAGCTCTTAGTACATTATATTTGAATTGTTTGCCTGTCATTCCACTAAATTGAGTTCTTTAAGGATAGAAATTGAAGTTTCCACCTCTGTATTCCTCCTGAACAGAGGTTCAGGGAAGGCAGGCTCAGTGAAGGGAGGATGAATTGCCTCCTTGTCCAGATGGAGTGACCAACCTTGGGTGTCCTTTCCAGCTCAGGCCGTTGCACCTGCTATTTCCTTGCCTAGAGTACTCTCTCCTCAACTTCATTTGATTGACTTCTGTCATTCAGGTGTCAGCTCAGGTCTTTGCCAACTACCCCATTTAATGTTCCTCCATCAAACAGGGTCTTCATGTTGTCATATTGAATTTTCTTCATAGCCCTTACTGTTGTTCATCTTCCATGACAGCAGGGATCTCATCTAAGTTGCTCGTTACTATACTTCCAGCACCCAGAATGGCGCCTGGTGCAGAAGGAACACTCAATAAATATTTGTAGAATGAATGAACCAGGTACCTATCTTTCTTAGTAGAGATGAGGACTTTGAATTAGAAAAAGGTGAAAGAGAACCTTTAAAAGATGCCTAAAGACTTTCTGTGACTACGGAGAGGGCCTTCCGAACATATTAATTAATCATCTTGTGTCAAATGTTAGATTATTGAAGAACATTGAAGAAAGGTTAAACTGACAATGTGTTATAAATAATAGCTGAGGTCTTCTGACTCTGAAATTCTTGATTATTTCCTATTTTATACATTTCTTTTGTTCAGTATTTGAAAGAATAATATTTAGGAGAAAGATAACTTTTTTTTGCCACATGTAAAGTCTCTTATCACACCAGCAAATCCTATGTATAGGCTGTGGGCGATCCAACCCAAATGAATAGCAGGTGGCAAATTAATAGTGTGATTTGCATTTTTATTTATTTATTTATTTATTTATTTTATTTTATTTATTTTTTTATTGTTTTTGATAGAAAGAGAGAGAGAGAGAGAAAGATACAGAGACAGAGAGAGAACTGAACTGGGGGCACTCCCCAGTTCAGCACATGGGTCTGCACAGGCCGGGGTCAGGATTTGATCCTGGGTCCCCAGGCTGCAAAGTGAGCCCTTAATCCACTGAGCCATCCTGGCTTCCCCCATGATTTGCATTTTTAAAAGATTTATTTTATTGCTTTCGACAGAGAGAGACAGAGACAGAGAGAAGGTGGAGGGCCCAGAGCAGGGCGAGAGACGGGCTGGGGGTCTCCCACATGGGAGGCATGTCCCCGTGAGTCAGGGGCTGAACCAAGGGTTGAGAACAAAACTGGGGGCCTCCCACATGGGAAGCACACCCCAGTTCAGCATATGGGTCCTCATAGGCCAGGGCCAGGATTTGATTCTTGGTCCCTGGAGCTGCAAAGTGAGAGCTTAACCTGCTGAGCCATCCCTGCTTCCCCTATTTGCATTTTTGAGGTATGTGCAGTTTTGCTTCTATTGGTCTATAGTTTTTTGTATTAAATGTTGCTTATCTTTAAGGAAATAAAAGCAGAGATATTGGCCTGCTTTTGTCATGGTTGTAGAACAATCCACCATGAAAATCATAATATAATTTTATTTTTCCCTTGGTTTAATGCCAGTAATGGAGCCAGCTCTAACTCTGAGGAGACAAATCTACTTCAAAACCTACCTGCATGCAAATGGGCCATGGAGGTGGCTTATCCTTTTACATAATAAATTAGAGAGTTCTCTTTTTGTGCGGAATAGATGTATAGATTAATACACCAAGACGAGGCATATGGATATGTGGAATCAATGTAAGCCTGGTTAGAGATGACAAAGAGCTTCATGCCCGAGTGCTTTGCAGCCTAATTCAATAAAACAAAATGAAAGGCAAATGCTTAAGGAGCTGAAGAGAGGATCTTTATGAAAATATTAAAATCTCTGTAGAAAGCAAGTCACATATTCTCCTTTGAGTTGCTCCTAACATAGCAATGTAATGAATGAGCCTCTTTTGAGGGGAAGGAGCTTTGTTATTTTTAACAAAGCAATAGATAGAAACCATTCTGGTCTTTAACTGAAAAGTTAAACATACTGAAAAAAACTAGACTCCCCACCCCCCATCAATTTGCAAAACTAAAGTCTAATAACTGAAATGGCAACAGCGTGAAAAGCTATTTATGGGTCTCAGCCATCTCTGATTTCATCAATTTATTTTGCACTCTTTGTTGTGATTTTGTTTCTCATGGATCTCCAGAGACAGTTTCCAGCTTGAGGAGAGAAGATCAATAGCCTGCCTATCCTCCAGGAGGCTGCCCTGTGACAATCACAATGTTTCAGCAGATAGGATCTTCTGTTTCTTTTAATGACTGTGGTAGAACAACAAAAATTATTCACTTTGGGAAACATAAAAATCAACAAAACAATAATGTCTGAGTAAGCACAAAGGAAAACTAGTAAGAATCAAATGGTGTCTTTTCTGGTATTTCAGAAATCCATAATTATTAATATATTGCATGCATTTAGAAAATGAAGCAAAGAGCTAAATAAATTGAGCAGAACTTGCAGAGGAGAGGTAGCTCACTGCAGTGAGACACGTACTGGACTTCTGAACTGGATCTGGATGGTCTGGTTTCTGCTTGAAATCCCATCGGGGGTGGGTCACTTCTGGAAGCAGGTTCTCCCCTAGAGCCTCCAGATAAGAAGTCAGGTGCACCTACACCTTGATTTCAGCCTATGAGACTCATAGCAGAGGAACCAATCTAGTGTTCTGGACTTTTGACCGTCAGAACTGTGAGTTAATAAACTTGTGTTGTTAAATATCACTACTTGTGGTAATTGGCAATGGCAGCCAGCAGACAACAAGCATAGACACTAATGTACTTGTTCCAAAAGATCCGCTTCTGGAAACCTATCACACAGGTAAAATAGTCTGGGTCCACAGGAGATGATGAAAATCCCTGTAGGCAAAGCCACTGAAAAGTTGCTTAGGTTGGATTCCCTGAATAGTGGTCATAGTAGTGGTGGCTACTGCCCCCACCTTGGCCAAGTTCATTGCAGGCCAGACCATGGACCCCGGGGAATTTACATAATTTGTTATAGATTTGAAGCTGTGAGCAAGTTAGATTGGGAAGGATCATCAGAGCATGAGAAGTTGAAGGAATAGCCAAAGCTAGTTTGCAAATCATTTTCATCAGAATTATGAATTGTGAAGGTATTTCTCCTCAGTCTACTAACTTGTAGAGTTCCTTTTGAGAAATCAAATGTCATTCTGATTCCAAATTCTTTGCACATGTTTCTTTTTTCCTCTTTGAAGTATTCTGGATCATCTCTTTATCCCTGATATTCTGAAATTTTATAATGATGTACATTAAAGTTGTTTTGTTATTCTTGCTGGATACTCAATAGACCCTTTTGTGTTTCTCAATTCTGGAAAATTTTCTTGTATTTCTTGATAATTTTCTTCCCTCCTTTTTTCTATTTTTTTCTATTAGTAAGATATTGGAGCCTGGATTGATTATATTGTTTTCTTATTTTTTCCTCTTTCATTTGTTTATTTATTTTCTAATTCCTTCAGCTATAATTTATGATTCTTCTATTTAAATTTTTACATTTCTGTTGTCATTAAAAAAAATTAGAAGATAGTTCTTTAAAAAAAATAGCATTCTGGGGAGTCAAATATATGATGATGGAAGGAGAACTGACTCTGGGTGGTGACTATATAATGCAACACATATATAAGGTATTATAGAATTGTACATCTGGAACCTATGTAATTTTACTAACCAATGTCACCCCAGTAATTTAACAATAAAAAAAAATAGCATTCTACTCTTATTTCTTGGGTGCAATTAAAAAAATTTCTCTGAGTATATCCTAGTTTATTTTTGATTTACCTTCTCCATATTCTTTTTCTGGTTGTTTGTTTTTCTGTTTTCTCTGAATTCCATTTCTCCAATTTGTTTTGGTTCCTCTTTTTCACAGTAGAGGCATTTTTTCAAATATATGATATCCTTGGTTGTCTGTTCATGTGCAATTGAAAGGTTCTAAAAAGTTGAGTGAAAGCTCTGGGTGCTTGGTAGGTCAACGTGACTGGTGACTTTGATCAGGTAGGGCCTGTAGACTTTTTCTCTGTGGTTCTTTAACCTCTCTAAAGATAAATACTTGAATTTACTGTTGGAGCTGCACATCTGAATGATAGCATCCAGAAATCATGACTGGGGGATGATGGTCTGCTGTACAGTGTTTAATAATCAGATGCTAAAATCAGACTGGCTGGTTTCAGAGTTCTGCCCTTTCACTTGTGAGTTATTTGACTTTTCTTATCATCTGTAAAATGATGACACTAATAGTACTGACATTATAGGATAGTTTTTAAGATGAAGTGAATCAATACATATACACTATCTATAGTATTTGACACCTAATGAGTGTTCAATAAGTTACCTATTTTTACTGTGTTCATTGTCATTATTATTAACTCTGTATATTTACTCCTTCTCTCCACTGTCCTAGCATGAAGATTTTCTGGCTTGGTGTTTTTTTTGTTTTTTTTTTTGAGGGTGGTGCACTTCCGCCCTGGGCCACCGCAGACCTGGATTTAATATCACGGAACTTGCTGGGGTTTTCTCACAATACAGACTGAGGCAGAACAGCCCCTGCCCCCAAGGAAGAGCCCGGTTAGCTCCTGAACCCAAAGA
Organism: Craseonycteris thonglongyai; assembly: GCA_004027555.1. Taxonomy (NCBI): domain Eukaryota; kingdom Metazoa; phylum Chordata; class Mammalia; order Chiroptera; family Craseonycteridae; genus Craseonycteris; species Craseonycteris thonglongyai. The sequence continues at coordinate 29,917 of PVKE010005058.1, read as the reverse complement.
TGCCCTTGACAAGAGTGGAAACCTCCCACCTTTTGCCAAAGTGGAGGATGAACAATGCCTTGGCTAAGTAGAGCTGAGAAGGGGACCTAGGTGATTTACTGGCTCCTTATCCTGACTTCTAACCAATTTTCTGGATCTTCATTTCAATTTCTCAGGTCGCTTCCCCGAGGTTCCTGGTGTCACTAATTCCCACGCCTTTCTGGGCTTTAGCAGCTGCACAAGCGGGGTTTCTCACCATTGGATTTCCCATCTGGAGGCACTTCATTTCCAGCTTTTTCTGCCTGCTAAATTCATGACCACTACTCTTCCACCCGCCTGTGGTCTCATCTACTATGTATTGTCTCTCCTGTTTTCTTTTGCTCAGGTGTTTACATCTTTCATGTTCTTTACTGATAGCCATATGAGTTTGAGAATGGAATAAAAATTAACGTATGTAGCCAACTGGCCATGTTTTCTCCAAGGTCCCTGACCTCATTTCTTTACCGATGAAGAGAGGGGTTACTGTGGCTAAATTTGAAGGCATTTTCCTCCATAAAGATATTTGATCCTGTGTATGGTTTAGATTTAATGTCATTCCCAGCTGATCACAGCTAGATTCCCTATCACTTATCTTGCTCTCAGAATAATAGTGATTATTTTTGCTTTTGTTGTTTTGAATCTCTTTTAGCAAGAGGCCTGTGGTGTAGCAAATTATATCTTGTGTACAAATTAGAGTAAACTGAAAAACACAGGTGACTTTTGTTTCCTTCTGCATCACAAAGACCTTTCCAATACACCTGATTGATTGTAAAAGGAACTCCACAAGCAGATGTGAGCTACTGGGACTCCACTGATGGTAATTTGGGTGCTGTAATAGTTATCCTGCTGTGCTATTTGGTAAGCAAGTAGGAACCTTTAAAATTTTTGCTCTTTCCAAACAAAAAGAAATTATAAAAGAAAATGATACAAATATTTAAATTAGAAAGAAGTTTCCTTTCTATGGTGAATGTCCTGATAAGTCAATAAAAGTTCAGTTTTGTTTAAGGTAGTGTAGGTTGGATTTTAGTCACTTGCCTCCAGAAGAGTCTTTGACTTATCAAGGGCAGTGGAGGTTGAGAAACGTGTGTAGTTTTTCTCTTTGGATCACCACTACATGGCCTGACACTTTGCACTTCTAACTTCAGTGTCTGTTACTGTTCACTGTGGTCAAAAGCATTAATGGTTAGCTCTTGTGTGTTCTATTTTGGTGTCCAGGAAAGAAACTTCAACAAGATAATGAGTATTTCTAAGAGGGTGTGTTGTATAGTGTTTAAAATAAATAACAACTTTTGAGAGTTTGGAGTATTTTATTTCAGTGTCATGGCATAAGGGATGGGAATACATTCCTCCAAAAAGTTTTCAAATAAAACATGAATCTTCAATAGTCAACATTAGGAAGACATTGACAAGTTTATATCTAATACTCCCAATTAATTTGGACACCAAATATGATTAAAGGTTTATAGAAAAAGAGATTAATGTGTCAATATTGACAATATTGGGTTAATCAGTGACCCAGTCTTTAAAACATTTCTTTTATTTGAAATTAGTCCCCCATTCAAAATAATTCTTATTACATTCAGAGTTGCTTTTTAATGATAAGAATTATCTCATATAGTAGTGGATGAGTATCTAGCAGAGACTTTTTCTTCCTCCTTGCTAACACAAGCCCAATTTTGTTCAGGCAAGGAGTGGCATGTTCTTCAGGTATTTTGGGTTCTTCTGGGTTCACTGTCCCAACTTCAAGAGCTGAGTCCTGATTGATCTCAGGCAGCCATGGCTATTCCATCTCCTTGCCATTGATTGGTTTAGGAAAAATATAATGTGGTTTTGGCCAGTGAAATGTGAAATAAAGTCTATGAAGTGGTTTCTGGGAAGATTATCTTTGTTCCCAGTGAGGGACCCAGAGAAGGGCTTTGCTGTGTGTTGATATGATGTTTGAGACATCTATAGCCATTCTGCAACTGTAAGATGTTCTTGAGAACCTCACTGAGGATGGCAGAGTAGAAACTTGAAAGGAACCTGGATGTCGATGATGTTGCTAGGCTGCTGACATGATTAGACCTGGGACAACCTCATCTTTGCACTTTGTATTCTGTGAAATAAATTTTTTTTATCAGTTAAACTACTTTGAGTTGGTTCTTTAATTACTCATAGCTGAAGTAGTCCTAATAAAGCAATAAAACAGATTTAATGCTTTAACTCTTGACTAAAACTTTTCTATACTTCTTTCAAATGTGAGAGAAGTGTAATAAGAATGATAAAAATAGATAAAAGAATTGCAAATATTAAAGAATCCCAGAATGTCAGCACTAAATGAGATTTTAATAAATTATTCAAAAAATATGTGTTGAAGTGGCTAGAGACTAAATATACCAGAGAATAAGGTAGACACTCTTCCTGCTCTTTTGGAACTTGTAATCTAGTGTATCTTAGAGAGTATTTGATCTAATCTTATTATACAGAAAGGGACAACTTTTATATCTGTCAGTGTTGGAATAATTCTTTTTGTCACTTAATAAAGGAGGGTAGACCCTATTAGAGGAAAGATTAGAAATTTGTGGCTCTTTTTGCTTTTGAACATACATTAGTTCTTCTGTTCATCTGAGAAATTGAGGCTTAGGCTATTCAAGTTTGGGCCAGGAGCTGAGTTTACGGGTTAGAGAGAACTGAGTTTCTGTGCATTAAATAGTAAGAGGAACTGGGAATTACTTGAACAGTGTGTGTGAATGTGTGTACACACATACGCATGCAACAAGATATTTAATGACTGGGTGCTAATTAGAATCGGGAGACGTGAGAAATCTCCTGTGCCATGGTGGGCAAAAGGATGTTTATAATGAGATGACTAATATGTGGTTTTAAAGTTATTTGCTATATCATGCAGGTCTATAACTCTTTGGCAGTGACCTAGAAAACCTCAGCAAAAATTTTGCTATATCTCACAGGTTTTGTTCCTTTGTTGCTTGAGTGAGGAACCAGGAAGATAAAGGATTGACCTCAAGATACATAGCAAAGAACACAATTTCAGCAGAGACAGGAAAATATGCTTAATTTCCCCATCTTTCTCTACCTGGGAACTTTGTAGATATCTTGAAGTGGGCTCTGGGCTTAACATTGGACATGGAATGGGATTTGGCCACTTTAATTTACATCTTAAGGTACATCTGGATTAGGGTCATACCCCGCTGGTGGCTGCAGGACTCATCACAATAGCAATTATTCAATTACTGGGAATTGCCTTTTCCTGTAGAGCAGGAGTGTCCAACCCTTTGGCTTCCCTGGGCCACTTTGGAAGAAGAATTTTGGGCCACACATAAAATACACCAACACTAATGATAGCTAATGAGCTAAACAACCAAAAAAAATTGCCAAAAAAACTCATAATGCTTTAAGGAAGTTTACAAATTTGTGTTGAGCCACACTCAAAGTCCTCCTGGTCTGCACGTAGCCCACAGGCCATGAGTTGGACAAGCTTGCTGTAGAGAATAAGCTCCTTGAGTGCAGGGACCATGTCTGTTTTATCAGTAAAGTTCATATTGGCTAGTGCTTAGCCCCATACATAACACAAGTACTCAATTGGTATTTATTAAATGGTTCCCTCCTAATAAATAAAATACTATCATTAAAGTATTCATAGTATTTCCCCTCCTCAGCTTGTACTTCCTCTGGCTTCCCTTAGGAGCTTGGGTCTTGCCAGGTGAGCTCCTAGCCAATCATTTACTGATTGTGGGAGACTTGGAGAAGGTGGGAGAGGCTGGCCAGGTTTGCAATGGAAATATCAGAGAACTGCCAACAAGAGGAAAGTATTAGATACAGACACTGGGAAGGGAGACAAAGGAGAATTCCTCGGGAGTTGAGTTTGAGAGGTTTTAGGAGCACAGAGGGAGAAGACTATTTGGGGGCATGTGCCATGCACTTGCATACACACACATGCACAAAGAAGGTACTTGTATCGATAACAAGTGACAAGAATAGCTCTTTTCAGTGTGTTTCTCTGTGTTATGAGTGGGATCTCTGGACAATTTCAAATAGATTTCAATAAAGATATAAATCACCTCTTGGTTATTTCTGGCTGTATTTCTTTGAACGAGACCTCAGGCTGCAGTTGACTTCTAGGTGAGAAGAGGGCAGGCTCTATTTTTGTGGGTTACTACCTCGTGCACTAAACTGAATTTCACATTTTGATATCGTTCCCGATGCCCCAAGCACTCAATGGGGACAGCAAATATTTGTTGCACAGAATTGAAACAGCAGCAACCTAAGATTGTATGTCATTCAATTTGATAGCTTCTAAATATGGGCAGAATTAGGACAAAGGCCTAAAATGAGGTACATTCTTTGATTTTGTTCTTTTCTTGAGCAGATTTAAAAAACGGTGTTAGACAATGCACTGTGAGAGAAGGACATTCCATTTTGGGGCTATCCCAGAAATATACATGAAGGTCATTTAGACTGACCTTATTTTTCTTTTGAGTTAATCTGTGAGAAGCAAGTCACTCCTTGTTACCAATCAGATCCTTCTAAGGCTCTTAAAATATTCAAATTGAATTATTTTTCCAAACCTCTGAGACTCACAGAAAAATCATATAAGGCTAAGTGTCTCAGTTGCTCCTCCCTGCTGAAACTCAGTGACATCGTGATATTCTTCCTTGTTTGAAACACATCCCCATGGCCTTCATTTCAACGGAATTAACTAGGTTTAAACTCTGAAACCTTAGACAAAAAGTTTCATTTCTAGGGAAGCTGGGATGGCTCAATGGTTTGAACGCTCGTCTTGCAGCTCCTGGGTCCGAGGATCGAGTCCCAGCCCTGGCCCACGTGGACGCATATGCTGAACTGGGGTGAGCTTCCCATGCATGAGTCTCCCAGTTCACCTTCTGCCTCAGGCATGCCTCCCCCATGCGGCAGGCCCCCAAGCCAGTTCCTGCCCTGCGTACAACAATGGAGATTTCTCAGGGCCCTCCCCTTTCTCTCTGTCTTTCTCTGTGTATCTCTCTCTTTCTGTCAAAACCAATAAAAATAAATCTTAAAAAATAGTTTCATTTCTGAGAGGCCAAGTTCCATTCCATGGGCTCTTATATCAATCTGGTGATAGGGTGGGGGCTTCCTGGGAGAAGCAGGGTCCCTAGTTTGCAAATGTTATATAGCTCTGTGCTGAGTTCAGGGGGTGCTGCTGGGCTCTTAACAGAGGCCACCCCAGAGACTTTCAGAGGACTGAATGCTTCATTCAGCACATGGCGGGCGCACCTCTGTGAGGCCTGTTCCTATTCCTTAGCTGCCTGTTCCCATCCGTCTGATGCCTGCACTTCTAGGAAGCTACCATGAAACTGTGTTTGTGGACATGTTAAAGCAGAAGGAGAATGCATCTCTTTCTTTGTGTTCTTTGAGGCATTTAAAAAACGCGAGGCCTGGTGCTACCTGTCAGGAAGGGCACACTCTGACATTGCTCACAAGGGCCGCTGGAGGTGTGATGCCCCGGGAAGCCCTGACAGGAGATGTGATGATCCCTTTGGAAACTTCCAGACCCCGCTCTCCTCACAGGGCTGAGGTGTTAAGTTCCCAGCCGATGAGCTTGACAGGTTACTCAGGACTGTGTCAGGTTAGTCAGAGGAACAAAACCACCACACACTGACTAGAGTCCCTGAGGCCTGGGAGAAGTTCATTCTGTTTGCGTCAGCCAGAGGCTGCCCTGACATGCTTTTGTCTGCATAAGAGAAAAGTGAGGAAAAACTCCAGATTCCAAGCTAATGGCCTGATACTGGCAGCTGCTTGGGAGTATGAGAAACCCAGAGAAAAAGAGGCATGAAAATGCATGGGCAGGTATTCGAGAAGAGTTTGTACCACCTCAGTGGAGACAGTGTGTGCTGAAAGGCTCATGATGTGGTTTGGGTTTGTATTTTCAGTGTGAAGCCAAGACAAAGTGCCAGGGACTCCTGCCCTTGTACCCATGGGACACAGTCAGGGTTCTAGGTGTGGTGAATGGAATGCCCAGACAAGTGTCTATCTTCATAGAGTAAGGTGACCAGACTTTAACATTGGTAAAGCGGGACACCATTGACCGGGCGGGAGGGGGTTCTTGATTAAAAATTTGGTCTATCTCCCGCCGTTCCCTAGCTTGTCGTGCATTCTTTCCAAAAATTGGGACTTTTTTAAAATGCCGCGGGACGCGGGACAAATTGTTAAAAATTGAGGCTGTCCCGCCAAAAGCAGGACATCTGGTCACCTTATCATAGAGTCAGAAAAAATCATGTGAAGAATCTGAAGCTGCTTCAACGTGGAAGTCTTTTCTAAACTCAGAAATATTGCTCTCGTGCACACGCACACACACACACACGCTGCATGCACTTGCGCGTGCACACACACACACATACACACACACACTCCCCCCACAGGAGCAGTACAGCGTGAGTTGTTTTCCTTCTACTCAAGAAGGGGAGAGAAGACCAGATAGGTGAGATGCATCAAATGGGATTATTTGAAAACGCATTCTCCCTCCCCATTCTACAGGGCATTGAGGAGGATTATGAGCAGCTTTCATGAAATGTCTTGTGCTCCTCTCTGGGAAAGGAACTGTAAATGTCAAGTCATCAGCCTCTGTGATAACAGCTCACACAGGTACAGGCAGAGCGGGCAGGGAGGAAAGGGCCTGGCCAGCCCGCACACAGGGTCACCTGCAGTCACCAAGAACAAGGCCCCAGCACTATGGTGTAGCCAACAGCTTGGAGAAGTGCAGACAGTTCAGGGTGGGGAAGGAGTGGGAGGCGGGCTGATGACATCCCGCGGGTAATTACAAACTACCCTGGAGAGGGTGTAGCACAACAGAAGCAGCAGGCTTAGCAGGGGCAACCCCCTGTTTCTCCAACCCCAAACCTCAGCTGCCTCGTGTGGACTTGGTGTTAACAGTTTCTGAAACCCTGCGGTGCATGTGAGCCACTTGGAGATCTTACTTAAATAAAGTTTCTGATTCAGTAGGTCAGAGGCTTGGGCTCAGTTTCTGACAGACTCCCAGATGGGCCGATGCTACTGGCCCAGGCACCTTGCTCTGCTTAGCAAGGTGTTAAGAGACTCAGGTCACAGGTGTGCTCTCAGGTAGCACAGCTTCAATAGGAAGGAGAGTCAAGTTATGGACAAAGATACACGAATGCATTCAACTCAAACTTCACCTGACTAGTTTTAGGAGGAAGTTGTCCTTATAATTCCTAAATCTTTTGGATTTGGAATGCCTCATATGATGGGAAAAAATCTCTTTCTACGGCTGACAGTGGACGTGGGTCCATATTAAGGAGGCTTAGTTATTCCTGAGCACATGCTAGCGGAGGGAAGGAGCATGCTGGGCAGCAGGGGGAGGCGAACTTGGCACGTACATTGGCCAAAGACCATCTATAAAGTGCACAGCCCACATGTGCACAGTTGGGAGCAGAGTTTTGCAGTGGATGCTTCTCTGGTTGAGCTAGAGAGGGGAAGTTAACACAGGCTCCTGAGGTCTACCCCGCTTCCCCTAGTTTCCCAGAAGAAAAACAAAAATCAAGTGGGTAGAAAGACCTAGAAAATGACAGCAAGATAATGAAAGGCAAGAGACTGGATTTCTATTTCTGTGTTTTTTTTTTTTGGGCGGGGGGAGGTGGGAGTGGGGAGAGGGGCGAGGGGAGAGGGGAGAGGGGAGAGAAAAGTAAACTCTCTAGGACAAATCAAGAAGAAAAACATTAAAAAAAAAAAGAAAGAAAAGAATGAAAAGAGATTAGTGATGAAGAGAGAAAGGAAATCTCCTTGGTAGATAAAACAGATTTGCCAAATATATTACATTCATTAAGATTTTCCTCTGCTTTTAATGTGTGCTTTTTGGAGGCTTTTCTTAGCATTAAGGGACGCTCTGGGAGAGGAGAAAGTTGGCAGGAAAAAGCCTAGCAAATATATAAATAAGCTTTGGAGGTTTCAGAAGTTTCATTTCCCACAATAGAATGTTCTCCAAGCTGGGCAAACTTTTTCTTACTTAAACAAATGCTTTGAAAGACTAAGATTTTATATCGTCAGTGGAACATTCAGACTAATAATTGCCTCTGTTCTTTCTTGCCTTGAAGTCTCAACAGCCAGCAGATTTATGGTTCACTTTCAGCAATAAGCTCCTTCAAATAAATATTACTTTCCCAGGCTGCAAAGTGAGTTTTTTTGCAAGCATAGAGATTTTTTTTAAATATTTATTTATTTATTTTATTGTTTTTGACAGAGAGAGAGAGAGAGAGAGAGAGAGACAGAGACAGAGAGAGAACTGAACTGGGGGAACTCCCCAGCTCAGCATATGGGTCCGCACGGGCCAGGGCTGGGATTCGATCCTCTGTCCCCGGCGCTGCAAAGTGAGCGCCTAACCCACTGAGCCATCCCGGCTTCCCCCAAGCATAGAGATTATCTTCACTACGAGGAACTAGATTTTCCTGGGTGTGTATGCATAAATGATTATGAAACACTGTTGGCTTTTTTCTTTATTCTTTGGGAAAATTAATTTAAAAACTTTATTTTAAAATTAGCCATTTTTAATGGTTCGTGTAGTACCCATGAGATTTTGTAGAAACTTTTTGTTAGGGAGCTGGGGGAATGAAGGTAGGAAGGGGACAGAGGGAGTTTGACCTTCCTTTTAGGTTTGTGGACCTCAGAAATTTTACATAGTCTAAGGTTGAGGTCTTTAAATCAGTTTACTTTGTATTTGAGGCAAGATAATTCCAAAAATTTTGAAGCAAAGGAAATTACAGGAGTGACTATAGACATAAGAATTACATTGTGGGCTTATAGACCCCAAGTATTAAAATCAAGACTCTAAGAGCAACCAGTTTTCTCTCAGTGCTGCTCAATTGTCAGTGCCAACTCAGCATTATTGGGTCCCTAAATATGCTAGGCAGTAGGAACACTGAGGCAGATGATACATGATGCTGATAGCCACATAGATACGTCTCATCTGAGGACAAGATAGAGAAATACAGTGAGCTGTGGGAGTGCAAGGGATGCCCCACCTGGGGACTGGGGAAGGATACCAGGTCCCCAGAGAGTCTTGTCTCATTTGGGATATGGCTGTTACCTAGGTCTTTGTCTACATGCTTTAAGTAGGGGAGGAGGCAACTAGGCTTTCAGTAGAACTATGATTTCATTTGTTGGCCTGATCCCATGACACCGCTCCGTGTTCTGTCTGGATTCCATTCTCTGCCCCTTTCCCAGTTTAAATTTTGTGTGGCAACTGCAGCTTAAGGGTAATGATCCTTTATGAGGAACTTAGTAGGTGCCAGGCATCATGCTGCTAAGTACTTTTTATGTATTAGTTTCCTAATACAGGTATTGTTGCTACATTATAGATGAGGAAACTGAAGTTTACAAAATTTAACTAATTTGCCCAAGGTCACACACAAACTAGTAGGTGCTAGAACATGAGTTTATTTTTAATTTTTTAGTGTTTAAAAAATGTCAATTCTAGTCAACATTCAATATTATATTAGTTTCAGGTGTACGGCACAGTGGTTAGGCATTTATAGAATCTATGCAGTGATCCTCCGATAAGTCTAGTACCCACCTGGCACTGTGCATAGTTATTACAGTACTATTGACTATTCCCTATGCTGTACTTTACATTCCCCTGACTGTTTTGTAACTGCCAATTTGTACTTCTTAATCCCTTTCCTTTTCACCCAGCCTCCCAGACTCCTCCCATCTTGCAACCATCAGTTTTAGAGCATGCATTTAAACTTGGGTCTGTCTGACTCCAAAGCATGTAATTTTGACCACTAACAGCAACAGTTAACATTGATTAAACTCTGTAGTCCAGGCACATAGTTCCTGTTATGATTTCACTAGTCTAATCTTCACGCGAATCCTACGAGGATATCAGTGTTATTAGTCCCACTTTACAAATGAGGAAACCGAGGAGCCTCTGTGACTAAGTTGTCTAAAGTCGCACAGTGAGTAAGTATGGAGCCTGGCTTCAAGCTCAGGGAGGCTGGCTCCAGAGCCCGCACCCTTAACTCCTGTGCCCACCACTTATGTGCCTGGGTGCTGCATTGGTCTATGTTCTTTAGGTTCTAGACGTAGACTTTGGCCCTCCTGGTTGGACTTTTCCACTTGCCTGCTTCTTTTGGCAGGCCAGCCCATCACCATGACTACTCTTTCTAGTCTAAGTGTCCTTTTCTGTCCCTTCACTGGTCTCCACACATTGACTGAGTGCTGATGGCTCTCAGGCACTGTACTGGGCCACTAAGAGGTACATATTGACATCAGGAAGTGTTTACTTAGAGAAATAACGGGCCCTCTTCTGATGCCCGTCACAATACATTGGGGAGCCAGCCAAGTCAGCCAAGTGTTCCAGGGACATCACGTGACGTGATGGAGGGCAGCGTGTGTGCTCAGAGAGAGGAGGCACTCACCTGTGCAAGCCGAGGGCACTCCATGGAAGTGCATATTTGAAAAGCATCTTAGAAAAGCAGGAGTTCACAAGGCAAAGGAGGGAGGGATACCATTCTAACTTAAGACCAAGTTTATTTCACTTTTTTTCACATGTAGAGTTGGAAGAAGTTGGTGGCTTGTCCGTACCTCAGGACTTGACCATGCATAAAAGGCTGCATAATAAAAATAGCTAACATTTATTAATAACTTTCAACAGGTGAGGTAAAGTTCTCAGTCTTTACATGTATTATCTAGTCTAATCTTCACATTCACAGTATGACATAGATGTCATTATTATTTCCAAGGGGAAGGAGAAGGTTCTTTTTGCATTCAGTTTGTTCTGGCTTCATGGAAGGGATGATGACATTGCTAAAGTGTTGTCCATGCACCACCTATATCTGACTGACAAGGAAGCTTGTTTAAAATGTAGATGCTAGGCCTGGAGCAGTAGAACCAGAGTTGCTTTTTCATGCTCCGCAGGTTGCTCTGGAGCACACCAAGCACTGGATCATCCCCTCTCTGGTTGTCACTGAGCATGTGGGACAAGGTTGTTTCCTGTTGAACTTCTTCGTAATCATTGGGCATTTACCAAAAGAACCAGCTCATAGTTCACGAAGGGCTGATATTGTCCCAGAGGGTGGAATTTTCCTTCTTCCTTTAGTCTCACAAATTTGTTCCAAGAATATATTATGCCTTTTTGGTAATTTTTGGTTGAATTCTAGGCCTTGTAACAATTATTTTCAGAAAACGAGAGCCCCTTTCTCAATAAATGCTAAGGATATATTGACCTTTTAATAAGAGAACTACTTCATGGAACGATTTGCCAGTGGTTTTTCTGTTTAGCTCACATCTGGTGGTGTTGGCTGTGTCAAGAGAGTCTTACCTTTCATAGTTGCTTGGAATGTTTTAGCACAAAGAGTATTTTTCTTTCACTCCCCTCTCTCATGGGAGGAAGACCGTGGAAACTATGGACGAGAAGAAAGTGCAGCTCTCCAGTGGTGGAGACCAGTAGTATTCCTTTCTAACATAATCAGTTTTTCTTGTCTTATAGTGCATAGGGGTTAAAGACTTTAGGATCATATAGCAGCAAAGAGGGGCTAAGTGAGTACAGTTCAGTGGTTTTTAGTACCTTTACTTTGTTACCACAGTAATAAAAACCAGTTAAAAAAAGGGCTAAATGAATCAAATCACTATTTTTGTCTTAGTTCATGATTGCTGAGCCCTTGCTAAACTCTTACAATTTGAACCTTAATGAAAGTGATTAACAAAGGATTGTCAAATTCTCCACTTTTTCTCCTTTCCAAAGCACCACGTGGAAACAGGTGCATGAGATGGCCTCTTTGATGAATAGTTAAGTGCATTTTCACTACTGCATTCAGGTTTTCAATGACCATTTATAGAACGTGATCTTAATTCCTAACCGGTTTGTATGTATTCAAAGACTAACTTTGAATCTAGTTCATACATGTTGTAGAGATTTGGAGGAATAGGGGATGTGATGCCAAATATAAAAATATCCTTTATTTGTAAATGTTCATCCATCTGCTTAGTACTGACTATAAAACCACAATGAGATAAATAATAATAGATGCCCTATATAGGGCCTAAATAGGGCCCTATATTTACAGTCATTCTCTCTACCATGTGATCAAATAAGCATAATCTACTTTGCAGGATGCCTACGAGGTCAAAATGTTGTACGTCATATGGGAGGGCTTTAAAAACTGTAGGTGGGGGGGAAGCTGGGATGGCTCAGTGGGTTAAGTGCTCTCTTTGAAGCCCTGGAGCTTGAAGATCGAATCCCCACCCCTGCCTATGCGGACCCATATGCTGAACTGGGGTGTGCCCCCAGTTCAGTTCTTGCTGGGGCCTATACAGGAGGCTCCTGGCCTAGTTCCTGCCCTGCACAGCCCCGTGCCCAGCTGTGGAGTGAAACTATATGGAAAACTAATGCTGTCAACTATGGAGACTGCTCTGGGCCCTCCCCCTTCTCAATCTGTCTCTCTCTCTGTCAAAAACAAAACAAAACAAAACAAAAACAACCAACCAAAAAACCTGTCTGGGCTAGAGAGAGACTAAAGAATGATAGTAGAAAATGTTTTTACAATGTTAAGATATTCATTTAGCAACACTTATTTAACAGGTATGTATTATGAACCAGTAAACTGCACTAAAACTTGGAGCAATATGGTGAGCGAGATAAGCATAGTGTTAATTACAATGGCGAGAGGAATCAATCTAAGGATTGTTCTAAAGTTTGATGAAATTGATGGGGGAAAATTAGTATTGCTGCATAGCAACCTACCCCCACATTTAGTGACTGACAGCAGCAGTCATTTGTGGTTTCTCAGGTATCTGCACATTGTCTGACCTAGGCTGAGCAGCGCAGCAGATCTTTTCTGGACTGGCCCATATGTTCTTGGGTTACTGGGAGAATAGCTGATTTGGTCTGGCCTTGGTTGATGAAGGTTACCTGGGTTGCTCTGTTCTACATCTCTCTCACCATTCTTCTGGGGTCCGCAGGCTAGCCCAGGTATATTCTTTTTTTGTCTATAGCAGAAGCAAAGAAGGTAGTGGAAATACATAAGACCTCTTATTGCTTATGCTCAGAACTGGTACATTGTTACTTCTGCCTCAATCTGTTGGCCAAAGAAAGCCGCATAGCTGAGCCCAAATTTAAGGAGTGGGAACATATTCTCTTACCCATTAATTGGAGAAACTGAAAAGTCATAGAACAAAGTGTGTAGATACACTGAAGAGTGAAGGATTACAGTGAGTGATATAAACTTACGTAGAGCATAAATATGTAATGAGACCTAAAGTGTGGGTAGGATTATTCAGAAGAAAGAGGATGGGTGGATAGTTAAGGAAGGAAGTATTCTACAGGAGAAGCTGCAAGCAGACAGATATGGATACATGGCAAGTCTGAAGGATTTAAAGAAGGCCAGTGCTGACGGATAGAAGAAAACAATGAAAAGAGACGAGGAGGGTAGGATCACGTAAAGAAGAGCCTTATCTATCATGTTAATAACTGACTTTGGCGTTTCTAGGGTCTTAAGAGCCATTGAGGGGGCTTTGATATTATAGTTATATTTTGCTAGTCAATGTCCATGCTCCAGGTCGCAGTTACATAATCACCAAAGAGCACCTTCCTCAATATTTTGATTACAGCTTCACATTATTTGTCCAATATATTTCTATTCCCTTGGGCCCCCTGATTAATGTCTCTGCACAATCCCATTATGACCTTTAGTAATTAGTGCAAATATTTTAAGTTCAGCATATTAATTCCTCTTGCAGGAAAAGCATTTTCTTTGAGAATCATCATAAATCATTAAAAAAATTAATTAGCCAGTGAAAGAAGAGGGCTATTTTTCAGCAAATACTGTCAGTCTATCTCGTTATTGTCTAAAGCTTGAGATGTTGGAAACAGTTTTTTACCTGCTCAGACCTTTGACCCATTCAAAGCAAGGAAGTATCTTTCTTCTTCTATCATTTTTCAGGAGCTTTAATCCTTTCACGTATGGTAAGAGGGCATCATGGCAGAGCTAGAAAAACTGGCTTTTACTCTGCCACTGACTGCTTGGGTGACCTTGGACAACTCACATATTCCCACTGGGTTTCAATGCTTTTGTCTACAAAGAGGGGTGTAAATGCTCCCTCAAAATGTTTCCAGTTCTAAAATTCACTGCTTTTTGGATTGTGTTCTGAACATAATGGTAATTCCACAAATGGAGATATGTAGTTTTCAGATCCAGAGAGAGATTTGCCCTTTGCCATTGTGCAAAGTCAGAGTTGGGAAGATTCATTAATGATGAAGCAGGAAGAAGTCAAGAAGAGGACATTCGCAGGCCTCTTGATAATAAATGATTTGTTTTGAGTTAAGACGTGTCAAGAGGCATCAGTGAGAAGGGCAGGGGCTGCTTGGTCATCTGTGTGCCAAAGTCAGGGTAGTATTACATAATATGCTCTAAACTGAAGTTGCACTAAAGAATTTGTGGTGGTTTTCATTTATTTAGTTATTTGCTTTACCTTTTTGTATGTATCTTTTATCTTAACTCTCGAGATTCATGGCTATACAATTATATTTGAATATTTTCTAGATCTAACAGTTCTTTGAATAGTAAGGGAAGTACGACACCTTCAGCCAAGAGCCATGAGTGTCAAGTTCAATTTCAGAATTTAAATTTACACTGAGACTGAGTTTATTTGGTCTTCTGGACAGCAGCTGTATCAGGGAGTCTCTTAGCTTAGTATTTCATGTGTTTGTAATTGCTGTTTACTTACCATCTCTTAGGCACATGAATTTTCTTAGAACAGAGAGTATAAGGGAAGCAGAGTTCACTTCTCTGTTGTCTTTCCAACATCTCTCAGCATGCTGATTGGGGCATCTACAACTCAAATAGTTAGAATTTCCCAGAGCAACACAAGCACTGAATCCCAAAGATAAATCTCATGCATTCTAACGGTTTCCTAGCACTGTTAGTTATTTCCTAGGGAAGAGTTTGGCTGGTGGTGATTATAGAAATAAATCTGCACTTCATTTTTAGCCCTGTGGCCCATTACAGCTCATTGCAGAACCTGTGCTCCTAAGAACAACCAGAGTCATTTTATAGGAATGAGAGATTATAAATCACCAACTTTGTCAGTCTGGGATTTTTTCCAGTGTTTTCTTCTCTGAGAGGTGTGCAGGCAGCGCCCCCAGAGACCATTCCTCTGAGAGGCTTCACCTGTCTGTTTTCTTTTGATCAGAGTCTGTAGTTGGCCCTGGCTGTGTCCCAAGGCCACCTGCTAGTTCCACATGGAGTGATGGTTGAGAAAACTCTCATTTTAAGTTCATGCATAGTTTCAGAAGGCTTGACTCTTGTTTTCCAAGTAAATTTCACTGCTAAACTTACTAAAAACAGAACATTGCCTCAGGAGTACCTTATCTGGGTATGTGGTCTCCAAACTGGGTGCATATGAAAAGAAAAGAAAAAAGAATGTTTATTCTTATTTTAATCTCCTCTTGGTATTAATTTAAATGTGTACAATGTATTAGGATAGTTCTATATGAAAAGAATGTGTGTATGTATGTATATATGTGTGTGTGTGTATATATATATATATATATATATATATATATATATATATATATATATATATATTGCTTTAAACATTTTTTACCCATAGAGTACATGATCAGAAAAATTTGGAAACAACTGCTTAGTGCTGAGTTGTCTTTCTTAGTGACAATAAGTTAACAAAATTCACTCTTAACAGCAACTTCTCGTGTTTAGCTTTTGCTTTATTTCTGTAAATGTTATTTTACCAGCCAAAGAAACTGAAAAGCTTTGAGGAATAGAAGGAAGGGACAAGGGAGGGAGAGGAGAGAATGGGGAGAGGTATCAGGGGAAGGTGGAGGAGATAATGGAGGGCAGCATAGGGTTCACAGCCTCCAAGTCCCCTTTTAGCCTTGAGGTTCAACAATCTCAGGTCATATTTTTCTTCACTAGCCATCATTGCATGCAGGTGCTGAAGGGCTGTGAAATTGCTGAAAGGTGTTCCATACTCTTTAAAAAGCTATGGGCGGGTTTAAATGACAAAAAACCATTAGTTCCTGAAAAATTGGGAGTGGGTTGTTTAAAGTAAGGAAAAGATGATATTTATTAATGAATAATCACGTAATACAAGACAGATGCTAAAGTGATGAACACATCCATTAGACTGGTTTAAAAACATTTCACAAGGCATATTCACCAACCTTTACCCTCCTTCCCCACTGTGTTTGTCCATGTGTTAGGGTGGGTCACGTGCTACGGCCTATCTCTTCCTGGATTTACTAAAATACAAACCAAGTGTATCTACTGAAATATAAACCAAATAAGAATTTTCCATCTCAATTTGCCTTAGCATATCAGAGAAGCATAATGAGTTAAAATTATTATTACTTTTCTGGTTCCTCTCTTCTGCTGTTGACTTACATACCAAACAAATCATAATGGGTGTTGAGAGGTGAAATTAGCATTCATCTGTGGTTACCAATAGGAGGCAGATGTTGGATAACTCATTTTAAAGACTTGACTGGGGCTGAAATGCACATGTATTAATATGGCAAGAATAGAGGATAAGTGTATTAGGCCATTGGGCTGGGATGACAATTCATTTATCACTATTTATGAACTATGGGTGCATGCACTGTCACAAATGAAGATGGATATATTGTCTCTTGAGGTCCCCTGACATGCAGAAGTAATGTGTGTGGGCATATGTGATTTTAATGTATATTAACTTGCAAATAACTCTGTGATGCACGTAAACCATTGCCTGTGACAGGAGGAGGTGCTCATTAGTCAATACACGGCTTAGATTAAAGAGACCCAGTGGGAATTAGATGCTGACTGATCAGTGTTCCACTTATCAACCTGTTACCTTCATTTTTCTTTTTATAATTTTTGTCAGGGATTTCTATTCACATAAGGAAACTAAAACGAAGAAATACTGTGTTTAAGGTGACATGAAACTTTGTGCCCGAGAAACCTGTTATCCTAGCCCTAGAAATGGCCTCACTTCCTTATTGGTGATTGGAATTGTCCTTGAAGAGCAAGATGATCTTGACTGAAAGGTAATAGCAGAGAGAGGCTGTTTGCTTTATTTCAATTATGCTGTCTCTGATCAATTTGAAGTCTTGGTCATTTGGAGCAATACTTACTTAGAATTTGAAATTCCCACACAGAACTAAACCTTGTTGAAGCAATATTCTACAAGGGGGCTACTTCCATGGTTATACCCATTCTGGATCCCTGAGTGATGACTGTTTAGATAGGGTCCACTTACTTTAACTTCTCTGTTGATTCCTATAAAGGTTCTTTTTTTTTTTTTTTTTAAGATTTATTTTATTGACTTTTGACAGAGAGAAACAGAGAGAGACAAAGAGAATGGGGAGGGCCCAGAGCAGTCTCCATAGTTGACATTAGTTTTCCATATAGTTTCACTCCACAGGTGGGCACAGGGCTGCGCAGGGCAGGAACTGGGCCGGGAGCCTCCCGCATAGGCCCTGGCAAGAATTGAACTGGGGGCACAGCCCTGTTCAGCATGTGGGTCCACATGGGCCGGGACCGGGATTCGATCCTCGGTCCCTGGGGCTTCGAAGCAAGCGCTTAACCCGCTGAGCCATCCCACCTTTCCCTCTATAAAAGTTCTTGAACTGGGATCTTTATGGAGAAGACAAAAGGACTTCCTGAAGATGACTGAGCTACATTTAGTAAGAACAATAAAATGATTGCTAATTAATCAAAATAACACCTTTTTATAATAAAAATATTGTGTGCTGTTTTAGGTCCTCTGGTGATTGCTTAATCCTTTTATCTCACATAAACCACAGTAATCCTGTGAGGAAGCTAAAATAATTATTCCCATTTCAGAGATGAAGTTTCATGGAGAGAAATTCACTTGGCCAAGGTGTCACAGGGGAGGCTGAGTTCTGTCTCAGAGGTTCTCTGACATCAGAAGAGAGGTTGTTTGGATGGCCACCTGTGTCCTCCTCCCTAAGGGACCTGTAATGACTTTGGATTTGTGTGGCTAAGCGAAGAGACCTTGTGCTGGTCTGATGTGGACTCTTATATTACCCCATGAATCCTATGCTATTTAGGAGATTGCTTGCTTCAGCATATTTGTCACTCCATTTTGTTCTCACCCTGGTTTATATACTTTCCTGACATGCAGTATTGGGGTGCTGCCAGGCTTGTTAGCTGAGGAATGACTGGATAGTATCTTGTGTCTATGATATCTTTGAGGAACTCACACCCATCTCTTGAAAGTGTTCTCTGTCTCTGGCTGTTGTCTATGTGGGGGGAAACTACCAGAATCTTTGTCAGGCCATGAATGTTTCTGTCTAGGATCTGAACTGAAAATGGACATTCCCGTGATTGTAAATGTCCTTCTTCTCCCAAATAACCAAACGGTAGCTTAAGGTTATTCTTACTTAATCACTCATACCCAGTAACATGTGGATTTCACTTATATCATGACTTTGTTTTATGTTTCCATATTTATTATTAGATAGTAGTTTATCTTTTAAATGTCTATAAAGCATAGAAAGTTTTAGTCATAGAGGCTAGTTTTCAAACAGAAAACCAAGATGTTATCTGGCCTGGTTGAAATGTAGAACAGAGTATTTGAAATGAAGACTACCTAGAAAAGCCAGATGGCACAGTCATGCATGTTTAAGATGAGGGGCACTGGACCCGGAAGTGGGTCGGTTTCCCATCCTAGTTGTATCACTAGCTCGCTCTACGGTCTTGGTTGAATCACATAATGTCCCTGTGCTGTATTTTTTTCTTCTGTAAAATGAGAATGATACATACCTCCCTGGTTGTGGTGGCCCAACTGAGAAGGTGCACATTGATTGAGTATTTTTTACATGTCAAATTTTGTGCTGGATGCCAGACATACAAAGATGAAAATATGTCTCCATTCCCTGATCTCACAGATGTCTCTAGTTCCTTCTCTCAAGAAGCTTTTAGTCTTGGGCACATGAAATCATATGTCATGGAAAAGCACTTTCTAAACGCTAAAGCTCTTGCTCAAAATGATCTTTGAAGAAAAGATTCTATGGTTAAATAAGCTTGGGAAATGCTGTATCCTTGGAAATTCCTCCTTGGAAATTCACATTGAACATTAGATATTAAAAGCTCTGATAAATTATACAGCAAAGAAGCTTGCTTAACTCAGTTTAACCTAGTCTGTTGCAGTCTTTAAGAAACATTTTATTGTGTACCACCTACTAACACCGGGAGTGACATCTCGTTTGAGAAACTCTCCTTTGGTGAGTGTTAAGTGATTCTTTAGTTGTCCCTGTAATACCTCGTACACACTTTCATTATTGCGCTCACCCATTGGATTGCACTGCTCACTTAGTTGTTTATGTCCCTGACTAAACTATGAGCTCCTCAAATAGTGTCCATACTGTTCATATTTTCTAGTCCCAGGACTTGAGTGGAAGGGTTGTCTCTAGCCATTAATAGACACTCAACAATTGCTTGTTGAATGAATATGCCATACAAAATTGCACACTTACACTCTAAAAATGTGAGTAATTTGCCAGAAATGATAAGATCCCAGAAAAGAATGCTTAAACTCTCTTAATCTGCTTTGTACACTGTCCAATTTAACTGATTTCTATAACCCTAATAACTTTTTTCTTTATTATAAGGCTAAAGTTTTAAAATTATGTCTTTATTTGGAAAGAGGATAACATTCAATGAGAAGACAATTATTTTCTATGTTTACAAACTGTTTATTAAGCTCCAATATTTAAAACAAATTTACGAAAGGGGAGAAAAACATTATGCCTTTAAGAGTCCCAAATGGATACAGCTAAGGAGTGATATAGCTTTGTCTTGGAAATAGGAGCCTAAGGTTATGGAAAAATTGTAACCATAGATTAATCATTTATTGGACTAGAAGTCAGGCCAAATGAATGAATCTTTTGTTGGCAGGACACTTCTGGTAAGGGACCACTGACAGGAAAGAGAAGGGCAAAGAGGCCTCATGAAGGTTGAGTTTTAGTTTTAGTGAGAGAGTAAAGGTAGAGGGATTGGTGCTGCTCGAATAGTAGTGAGATAAAATGAAACGCTAAGTATAGCAACTTGAATGATAAAGGCTTTATAAACTTAATGGCCTTTTACCAGAAGTTTTGTCCTCAGGGCTGTTGGTGAGGCCAGCAGGTAGAAATGACAGGGCTCTGGTTTCCCTCTTATGTTCCATCAGTGAGGAAATAGGGTACAATAAACCCAGATTAAGTGAAAGAACAATTGAGCACAGTTGGAATGGTAGGAGTTAGTGCTTAGAAAGGTCTTCTTTTCACTCTTAAAAAAATAGCTCTGGGGAAGCCGGGATGGCTCAGTGAGTTAAGCGCTCACTTTGCAGCACCAGGGACCGAGGATCGAATCCAGGCCCCGGCCCATGCGGACCCATGTGCTGAACTGGGAGCTCCCCCAGTTCAGTTCTCTCTCTGTTTCTGTATCTCTCTCTCTCTCTCTCTCTCTCTCTCTCTCTCTCTCTCAAAAATAAATAAATAAATAAATAAATAAAAATATATTAAAAAAGAAATGTGAAAACAATCTTTAAAAAAAAATAGCTCTTATATTTACATGTTCACTGTAAAAACTTTAGAGAATATTGACTAATAAAAAGGAAGATAATTGAAAAGTTATAATCCTATAAATCAAAGAGAGCATTGGTCATCATCTTTGAGTGCATTTTATTGGTATGCATAAATATTTTGCATATGCACAAGAAGTATGTACTGTTATTGCATAATTGTCTGGATAGTGTTCATGATAACATAGTGTTCTAGTTTATGCATATAGCATAACTTATTTAACCAATTCCTGTTATTGGATATCTAGGTTATATTCAATGTTTACTATCTAAATGTGACTGGAATGGACTTGCTTTTACTTAAATCTTTGTTCATATCCATAATTATTTTCTTTGGGTTAAGAATTGTTGATCAAAGATAATGATGTTTGATGCAAGTACATATTGCCAAGTCAACCTTCAGAAATATTGAACCAATTTTTATTACTGCTTCCTGAAAATAAATCAGTTACTGCTTATCATGGAAAACATTCGCCAATTTTATAGACAAAATGGTATGTCCTTGTTTCATTTGCAATTGATTCTGTCCTTTGTCCATTTTTCTATTGAGGTGGTAATCTTTTTATTGATTTATAAGATATCTGTATATATTTTCAATGTTACATTATAAATGACTCCTTAATTCTTTAAAAGCCCCTTTTCTCTTAAATAGCATTTCATGAATATTTTTTATTGTTTTTGACAGAGAGAGAGAGATGCAGAGACAGAGACAGAGAGAAGGGGGAGGGCCCAGAACAGTCTCCATAGTTGCACATCATTGGTTTTTCCACATACTTCCATTCCACAGGTGGGCGCGGGGCTGCACAGGGCAAGAACTGGGCCGGGGTTTCACCCAGGTGAGAACTGAACTGGGGGAACTCCCCAGTTCAGCATATGGGTCTGCACAGGCCAGAGTGGGGATTCGATCCTCGGTCCCTGGGGCTGCAAAGTGAGCGCTTAACCCACTGAGCCATCCCTACTTCCCCTCATGAATATTTATATTTAAATTCAGTTTATCTTAATGGCAAGAGTGGTCATGTGGCTCTAGTCTTTCATCTTTCAGTTTGTCCTGTTGTTGGTGGAAACCTGAATGTCTGGCATGGTAAGGAAGCAGCCTCAGTAGCATAAGAGCAGCACAAACTAGCAGAAACCTTAGAATCTTTAGAAGTAACTGCTGGTAGTTAGATGGTGTGATCTTAGTTACCAAATCATTGTACCTTATTTGAGGACTATGTTTTCAAAGTACTAAATTCTCCCTTTGTTCATATTTTCAGATATGGACAAGTTTCAGAGTTAGACTATTCTTAGGAACACATGTTTTAGTCTTCTTTCAGAAAAAGGCCAGGATAAATATAAACTTTGAAACTTGGTGATTTAGCTGATTCCATTCAGGTAGACTCTTGCTAGAAGTCAGAATATTTTACATAAGCAACAGACAGGTGCTACTGGTTCTCGCAATATGGAAGTTGTTAAAAATATTAGTCAATCAGTTCTAACGCTATAATTCAGGCACCCAGTTTTCCACTGATGTTTTGTTTTTAGAAGTTCAACAATTATAAACATTTTGCCAACCTGTTTTATTCAATTTTCCTACTTCCCGCCCCTGGTATTTTAAAGCAAATCACTGACATCATTTTGTTTCCCCTGTAAATACTTTAGTATGCACCTCTAACTGCTAAGAACCTTTTAAAAATAACCAGAAAATATAATCATATCTAATAATAACTTTGTATCATCTAATTCTCAGTTACATACATTTCTTCTAATTTTATGAAAGATGTTTTTCACTTCATTTTGTTCAATTCAGAATCCAAAAATGGTCTTTCTATTATATTTGACTATTGTGTCCCTTAAGGCTCTTAAGAAATAAGCTCCTGTCCCCACTTTCTTTTCACACTATTGATTTGTTGGAGAAACTGGGTCATTTGCCTTTAAAATGTTCCAATTTTTTGGGTTGTGTTTTTTTAAAAACTTCATCTTCTATTCCTTGTAGTTAGATCTAGACAATTGATTAAATTCAGGTTCAATATTTTTAGGCAAGACTTTTCTTAGGTGATATGTGTACAACCCATTGCACTATATTATGAGGCATCTCATGTGTAATTGTTTCATCTTTAATAATGTTTTGATTGATTAGTGAGTTTAGGAGTTATCAATGCAATCTCCCCAGCAGGTTTCCCACCAACATTTCTTCTAATAATTTTGGAATTCATTGATAGTTAAGATACTTCATTAAGAGTTACAAAGTGGTGATTTTAAACTTTTATTTCTTCTGCAATTATTATCTGGAATTATTTTAAAAATTTTATTCTCATCAGCTATTTGATTATATAGAAATACAATTTATGCCAAAAAGGCAAGACTTATGTTTCATTCTTCCCTATTTGTCAATTTTAAGAAATGAGTTGGCAACCCCTAATAGTTAGCAATCCCTAACAGTTAGTGGTCAATGAGTTTTTTTTCAGTATCATTATGAACTCATGGATTTTTATATATTTTATGCATTTCAATCCATTGTTATTATTCTTTTTGATATTCAAATTGTTCCATCTTAGGCCAGAGGGAGTCCTTTAACTTGTCTCTTGTATCCTTTTGACATGACCCCATTAGTCTTTGATATGATATATATATATCATATACATATTATAGATATATAATTAAAAAAAGATTTATTTTTATTGTTTTTGACAGAGAGAGAGAGAGAGAGAGAGAGGCAGACAGAGAGAGACAGAGAGAAGGGGGAGGGTCCAGAGCAGTCTCCATAGTTGTACATCATGAGTTTTTGACATAGTTTCATTCCACAGGTGGGTGCGGGGCTGCACAGGGCAGGAACTGGGTAGGGGCCCTCTCACATGGGAGGCATGCCCTCTGAAGCCAGGGGTCCAACTGAGGGGTGAGAACCAAACTGGGGGCCTCCTGCATGGGAAGCACACCCCAGTTCAGCACATGGGTCTGCATGGGCCAGAGTTGGGATTTGATCCTTGGATCCTGGGGTTGCAAAGAGAGGTCTCAACCTAATGCAAAAATGGACATTTCTTCTCCTTACTGAGTCTGAACTCTTTGGAAGTCATGTTAAGCTTCACTTTCTTTATAATTTAATTCTTCTCAGATTTAAGTGTTACATTGAAAATAAATTCAGGTACCAAGCAGGCACTCAATCAACATGCATAGCTGAGTTAAATTCTATTGTGTACAGCAACGTATTTCATATGCTTTTGTAAACAATATATGGGCCCAGGACAATTTAGCTCATTTCTGTGAACATCTCTAAACCTACACATATTGTATTTTTCTAAAGGACCTTAAACATATACCTACCAAGCGAAAATTTCCCTTGCAATTGTTTTTGTCATTTGGTCTATTAGCATTCTCCTCACAGTGCTTTGCTTATATACATTTAACAAGATGAAAGGTTGATGCTGAGAGAAGTCTGGACAGATTCGTTACCTTAGCAACCTTGCCCCGGACTTCAATGGCCCTGACCCAGCTTCGGAGTCCTTCACTGGCTAACAAGACACTTTAATGTCAGCTGGCTGGAGCTCAGGCCCACTGATAAAATGACTTGTAATCTGGACAGTAACCTTTGGAGGATATTACCTTTATCAGATTTCCAAAAGAATCCAAACACTGAACACAATTCCACTAACTATATTCATAAGGCCATCATGCTTAAGTGCTTCTGGGAAAGCATTAGTAACAGGAAATTAAGTGTTACAGGATAATTGCTAACCTTGCTGCATAAAATAGAAGCTGGCTGCCCACTGATTTTTGTGGTGGTAGCTGTCATTAGATGCCACTGTCCTGCATAATTGAAAAATTGTTTGTGTAAAAGAAATATTGTCACTGCCTCATTAGTTCAAACATTTAATTGTATTGGGGAAATCTGAATGCCTTTTTGAGGTTCAAATACACATATAGATTTGTTGGCTAGGTGGTTTCAGTAGCAGAAAAACAAGATAAAGCAATTTTTAACCTAAGCAAAGACCATAGATTATTATTAATATTAGAATGTTCTTACAGCTCCCACTTCTAGAAAGCTCTATATGAATAAAATACAGTTAATTAATTATTAATTTATTTATTCACCATCCATTGTGGACTTTGTCTTTTTTTTTGTTTTTAAAGAAACAAAACAAAACAAAACAAACAAACAAACAAAAATAAAGAAACAGAAGTTTATTATTTTATATTAGTTTCATAGTGGTTAGACATTTATATAACTTATAACATGATTCTCCCAATAAGTCTAGTACCTACCCACTTGCCACCATACATATTTATTACAATATTATTAACTATATTCTCTATGCTGTACTTTACATCCCCATGACTACTTTGTAACTTCTAATTTGTACTTCTTTTTTTTTAAGATTTATTTTTATTGATTTTAACAGAGAGACAGACAGACAGACAGACACACACACACATACACACACACACACACAGAAGGGGGAGGGTCCAGAGCAGTTTCCATAGTTGCACATCATTTGTTTGTTTTCTACATACCATAGTTGCATTCCACAGGTGGGCAAAGGGCTGTGCAGGGCAGGAACTGGGCTGGGAAGTCTCCCGCATGGAGCTTGCCCTGGTGAGAACTGACCTGGGGGCTTCCCACATGGGGAACACACCCCAGTTCAGCATATGGGTTCGCATCGGCCAGGGATGGGATTGGATTCTTGGACCCCAGCGCTCAATCCACTGAGCCATCCCGGCATCCCTAATTTGTACTTCTTAATCCTTTCACTTTTTCTACCCAGCCCCCAAAACCCTCCTGTTTGGCAGCTACCAGTTTGTTTTCTGTATCTATGAGTCTGTTTCTGTGTTATTTATTTATTTATTTATTTATTTATTTTTGGTTTATTTTGTTCTTTTTAAAAAAAATAAAATCAAATCTGATTTTTCAACTACAAATGCCATATAATATTATGTTAGTCCAGGTATACAAAATAGAGATTAGACATTTATATAACTTACCAAGTGATCATCCTGATAACTTTAGTACCCATCCGACACCATACATAGCTTTTACATCTTATTGACTATGTCCTTTATGCCATACTTAACACATCTATGATTATTTTGTAGCTACAAATTTGTATCTCTTAGTCCCTTCCTCCCCAACCCCCTCCTATTTGGCAATCTATAAAAATGTTTTCTGTATCTATGAGTTTGTTTCTGTTTCATTTGTTCATTTATTTTGTTATTTAGATTCTACATATAAACAAAATCATGTGGTATTTGTCTTACTCTGTCTGAATTTTTCACTTAGCACAATACCCTGTAGGTCTATCTGTGTTTTTGAAATATTTCAATCTTTTTTATGGCTGAGTAATGTTCTATTATATATACCGGTATGTAACACTTTTTTATCCTTTTATATATTGATGGACACTAGGTTGCTTCCATATCTTGGTTATTGCAATTAACATGTAGATGCACAGGTCTCTTTTTTTTATTATTTTTTATTTTTTTAAAGATTTATTTTATTGATTTTTGACAGAGAGAAACAGAGACAGAGAGAGACAGAGAGAAAGGGGAAGGCCCAGAGCAGTCTCCATGGTTGACATTAGTTTTTCCATATAGTTTCACTCTACAGGTGGGCACGGGGCTGCGCAGGGCAGGAACTGGGCCGGGAGCCTCCCACATAGGTCCCGGCAAGAACTGAACTGGGGGCTACACCCCACTTCAGCATGTGGGTCCGCATGGGCCAGGGCCGGGATTTGATCCTCTGTCCCCGGGGCTTCAAAGCGAGCGCTTAACCCGCTGAGCCATCCCAGCTTTCCCCACATGTCTCTTTGAAGTAGCATTTTGGGTACCTTTGACTAAATACCTAGAAGTAGGTTTACTGGTCCTTTTCTTGTATCTTGTTATTGCCTTTGTTTTATAGCAGGGGTGTCCAATTTTTTGGCTTCCCTGAGCCACCTTGGAAGAAGAATGAGATACATCCCTAAAATTTATGTATCAGGAGCTTATTAGGTTAGGTTGGCCCCACCTCTCCATCAAAAGGAATTCCACTGCATTACCTACCTTTGGTTAAGCACTCACACGTGTCACTGTCCTAGAAACTTGGTTTGTGAAATAGGTCAGGGAGCCTATCCTAACAGAACACCTAATCCAACAGGAAATATGGGTACATAAACACAGCAAAGAGAAATGATAGTATTAAGATGAAAGGTTTTATTAAGGTTTAAACCAGAAAAATTATGGAAATACTACCTTTCTGCAAAATTATCATAGGGAGTATTCTCTTATGTTGAACAGTATATATTTCTCTAATTTTTATGTTGATATCCACAAGAACTGGCATAGATTGCGTTTTTTTTTTTTAAAGATGTGAATCACATAATTTACTCACATCTCTCATTTTTTGGGGGTGGGGGTGGGGTGTCAGGAAATACAGAGACAGAAATTTAAAGCCCAATCTCTGAATAGGAAGTAGGAACCTCAGTGTAAGTATTTATCTGCTCCGATAGCAAGACCCATGGGTCACCCCTGGAGTCACCCTTCGTTTTAGTCAGTGTGGGCTGCTGTAACAGAACACCACAGAGTGGGCGGCTTAATCATTAAGCATTTGTTTCTCACAGTTCTGGAGGCTAGAAATCTGAGGTCGTGTTGCCAACAGGTTGGATTCTTGGAGAAGGTTCTTTTCCTGGTTGGTAGATGGCTGTTTGATTGCTGTATCCTCCCTCACATAGCAGAGAGGGAGGAAAGGAGGAAGGGAGGGAGGGAGGGGGGAGAGAGAGAGAGAGAAAGAGAGAGAGAGAGAGAGAGAGAGAGAGAGAGAGAGAGAGAGAGAGAGAGAGAGAGAACTCTAGTTTCTTTCTCTCTTTATAAGAGCACCAATTCTATTATGGAGGCTCTTCACCCTCATGACCACATCTAAGCCTAATTAGCTCTCAAAGGCTCTACTTCCTACTAATATCACATTGGGGGTTAGGCTTTCAATATATGAGTTTTTTGGGGAGACACAAACATCCAGTTCATCATACCCTTCCCCACCGAGAAGGAGGTTCAAAAACTAAAGATTACAGATGAGACCTTAAAAATCATTCCCAGTGCTTCTGCCTCTCTAGGTACCTTCCTGGGTCTCAAGAAATTCCTCTGTTATCTTACCGGGCTGCATACACCTTCTCTCTCTCTCTGTTTCTCACTCTTTTCCCTCCCTCCCTTCCTTCCTTCCTTCCTTTCTTCCTTCCTTCCTTCCTTTTTCTTTCTACCAACCTGTTTAGAGTCCCTGAAGAGTTCTAAAACTCAACAGTGGCATGTGGGCATCTACCTTACTCTGCACATCTGGCTGAGTATCTCAAAATAATTTGGCCCTAAATCCTTGGTGCAGGTGTTTGTACAAAGATTCCCATATGTAGCAAGTATGAACCCTAGTCCACTGTGGGTATCTTGGAAAACCAAGTCTACTTTGCCAGGGTGGTAGAAACCTAATATTAGTCAGTATATTATCACCTCCTAGGTTTTGGGGGCCTTTAAATAACACTACAGGATTTAGAAAGTATTTGGTCTATAATTTGGTCTGTGCACAGAATAGCTCTCTGTGATGGCTGTTGTTCTATGGGGACATGGATCCACACCTTTGCTGCTGAGATGTCCCTTGTTGCTGGCCATCTAGCTCTTTCAGGTTGGTTGCTTTGTTACATAGAATCTTGTTTAGGCCACAGTAGTAGTTTTACCGCCTCTGGGCCAGCTCAGCCTCCTGGAGGCTGTTCATGACTGTGTCTGCCTGTACTTGCTCTGTAGCCATTCGCTCCCTTTAGAAAGATCAGCAAGGAAGGCAGCTGCAGAAACTATAGCCTAATGGCTAATACCTTCCTTCAGCAGGCCTTTCTTCCTTCAGGAAGTTGGTGTTTTTCTAACCCAACCAGTACCTCCTCTCTTCAGCCCAAACTTGTTTACTTGGCTTTCATTTTCCAACAAACTCTTCCAGGCTCCACCATTTCTTTGCTGATTGATTTTCAGTGGTTTCCCCATTATCTCATGACAGGAAAGATTATTTTCCTTTAAAAAGTTTGCTAATGTGGCTAAATAGTCCATTAAATGAATTCGTAAATAGCCGAATCATGATTCAAACAGTCCAGCCTGTTTTTAAACAGGGTCCTAATTCCAAAACTCCTTATAAGATTTGAAAATATTAATAATGTTTTTTCTGGAATTGAAAAAATAAAAATGGTTTGCATCTATTCTCCTGGAGTTTTATTATGATTTTGCTTACTGGAACTGCTTAATCTTATTGGTTTTATTGGATCATTTGTTACTGCTCTATGAGGTTCCAATAAACCCTTTAATAAACATCAAAACTTGAGAGTTCATCACTCCCTGTTATTTTTCCATAAATACTTGTTAACCCCATCCTGCCATCATTTTTGTGCCAGAAAGATCACAGAGACATTAGTTTATGACTTCTTTTCTTTTCTTTATGTAGGTAATAGGCGTTATTTGAAGAAACAAATTATAATGCAATTCAACACAGTACCACTAATCAAATTCCTCATTCCAAAGACAGCAGCTGGGGATATTTACTATGGAAATAACTGTCTTTAGAATGATTTCTAAACTGAAATTGCTATAAACATAACCAGGACTTATAAATACTGTCCCTGTCAGGAACACCTCTTAAGGTAGGAAAAAGACCAATTTCCAAATAAGAGAATTCTAGCCTTTACTTGAGACTAAATTATATTTTAATTGTGTGGCTGTAATATTTTTATGCTTGTTATTTGTATTACTGGTCAAATTAGGCATAATTTTGCCAACCTCAAACATTTGTAAATTCAGTTTGAGAATCTGCTCTAAGGCAGATTTATTGCAATAATTTCCTTTGAGTTAGGAAAAGAATGTGAAACTTGGGAACGTATACAATGGAAAAACGAACATCTTTTATTCCTTTCTCTCCTCTTTTCTTCATATCCAGATGATAAACAGTCCCACTGGTTTTACCACCTAAATATAGTCCCCCCTTATCTGTTGGTTTATTTGAGTCCATTATCATTTCCTGTCTAGGTAACAGCAGTGTATCTTTCTATTCATATTTGTCCCTCTCAGAGCCCATATGTATCCTGTTCTAGGATGATGAAACTAGAACTCAACTCTGTTTACCTCATT
Source organism: Craseonycteris thonglongyai (assembly GCA_004027555.1). Taxonomy (NCBI): domain Eukaryota; kingdom Metazoa; phylum Chordata; class Mammalia; order Chiroptera; family Craseonycteridae; genus Craseonycteris; species Craseonycteris thonglongyai. Next base: position 244 of record PVKE010005058.1, on the reverse strand, counting down.
TTCTTGCTTAGAACCCTCAAGGACTCCCAAATATCTTTGATGTCAACTCTGAGTTCTGTAGTACGTACTAAAAAGCCCTCAAAAGGTGTCCCAGCTGAACCTTTTTGGGTCATAACCCTGATCCAGACTTTATACTCTCCCAACGGTTCACCATTCACTCCAAGCTGTCTCTTACTTCCTGCTTTGTCTCGACACATAAAAGGTGTTCATTTTTTTTTTTTTTTTTTTTTTATTTTTTTTTTAA
>PVKE010005057.1:40044-61179 GCA_004027555.1 Craseonycteris thonglongyai | reverse complement strand
AGGAGGGGGGAGGGAGAGTTGTGTGGGGAGGGGGGAGTGGGCACCAGATATATGGGGTTGGAGGGGGACCTGATTCTGGGAGCTGGGCACATAATGCGATGCATGGGTGATGTGATGTGGAGTTGTCCATTGGGAAACTGTCTGATTGTTACCAACCAATGTCACCCCATTAAATTTAACAATAAAATATAATAATATTTAAAAAAAAAAGAAAGAAAAGGTGCTGGAGCTGAGTTTGAAAAGGCCAGAGCAAAGCCCGAAGCTGGTGCTGGTGCTGTGGCCACAGCTAGATGCTTCCTTCGGAGTTTCTTCCTGGTCCCGCCTCCTCCCACATGACCAAGTTCTGGCAAGTGCTAAAGCCACTCCCACACACTGTCTTGCTGGGGTTATTTGCTATAAAACTTGCAGGCCCAGGACAAGGTCCAGCTGGACGAATCTTTCCATTCCTAACTTGTCAGGGCCTCCCAAAAGCTCTCTGGCTCCCAGAGAACAGTGTGCGTGGAGCTTCATCTGGAAGTGCACAGCCATGGTTCTCTGGGCTCCGGTGCTGGGAGCCCTGCTGGTGGCCATGGTGGGGTACCTGTGCCTGCTGGGGCTTCTCCGGCAGCACAGGCCCCAGGAACCCCCTCTGGACAAGGGCTCTGTGCCCTGGCTGGGCCATGCCATGGCTTTCCGGAAGAATATGCTGGAATTCTTGAAGCACATGCGAGCCAAGCACGGGGACGTGTTCACGGTGCAGCTTGGGGGCCAATACTTCACCTTTGTCATGGACCCCCTCTCCTTTGGCCCCATCCTCAAGGATGCGCAGAGAAAACTAGACTTTGTGGAGTATGCGGAAAAACTGGTGCTGAAGGTGTTTGGCTACCACTCAGTCTCGGGAGACCACCGGATGATACACTCAGCCAGCACCAAGCACCTCATGGGGGATGGCTTGGAGGACCTCAACAAAACCATGCTGGACAGCCTGTCCCTGGTGATCCTGGGGCCCAGGGGCCAGAGTCTGGATGCCAGGTGCTGGCACGAGGCTGGCCTCTTTAACTTCTGTTACAATGTCTTATTCAAGGCCGGCTACCTGAGCTTGTTTGGCTGCACCAAGGACAAGGAGCAGGACCTGCAGCAGGCTGAGGAGTTATTTGTCCAGTTCCGTAAGTTTGACCGGCTGTTCCCCAGGTTTGTTTACTCCTTGCTGGGGCCCCGGGAGTGGCTAGAAGTAGGCCGGCTCCAGCGTCTCTTCCACAAGACACTGTCCGTGAAACAGAATCTGGAGAAGGAAGGCATAAGCAACTGGATCTCCTACATGCTTCAGTTTCTGAGGGAGCAGGGAGTGACCCCAGCCATGCAGGACAAGTTCAACTTCATGATGCTCTGGGCCTCCCAGGGGAACACGGGCCCCACCTCTTTCTGGGCCCTCTTGTTCCTCCTGAAGCACCCGGAAGCCCTGCAGGCATTGAGAGAGGAGGCTGCCCAGGTCCTGGGGGAGGCCAAGCTGGGGGCCGGGCAGTCTTTCGACGTGGACATCAGTGCCCTGCACCGCACCCCAGTGCTGGACAGCGTGATGGAGGAGACACTGCGGCTGGGGGCTGCGCCCACACTCCTCCGGGTGGTAAATGGTGACCACGTCCTGAAGATGGCCAGCGGCAAGGAGTACCAGCTCCGTGGGGGGGACACCGTGGCCCTCTTTCCTTACCTCTCAGTGCACATGGACCCCGAAATCCACCCTGAGCCCACGACCTTCAAGTATGACCGCTTCCTCAACCCCAATGGCAGCCGAAAAGTGGACTTCTACAAGGCGGGCAAAAAGATCCACCACTACACCATGCCCTGGGGCGCTGGTGTCTCCATCTGCCCGGGGAGGTTCCTGGCCCTCAGCGAGATGAAGCTCTTTGTCCTGCTCATGGTCATGCACTTTGACCTGGAGCTGGTAGACCCTGACACACCCGTGCCACCCGTGGACCCCCAGCGCTGGGGCTTTGGAACCATGCAGCCCAGCTACGAGGTGCGCTTCCGATACCGCCTACGGTCTGCAGAGTGAGCCCTGCCAAGGGGCCCCCGGCCCTGGGGCTCTCCACCTCCTCTCCCTGCTCTGAAGCCCTTCCCCCTGGCCTGCAGCAGCCCCTGCCTGTGTCCTGAGCATCCTGCTTGCTCTCTGGCCTCCTCCTCCTCCTCACTTCCCAGGCTTATGCTTCTTTCTTGAAAGCACCATCTCTCATAGGACGTCCAGGGGATGTGGGCAACTCGGGTTGGGAGGTAAGACGTGCCCTGACAAGTCCTGAAGTATGGCAACGGGTCACCGTGAGGAGCGCAGCATCCTCACGCTCCTGGAATGTTGGCCTCCACCCCAATCCCGCGCTGCTCTGTGCTCTTCCTCAGTTCTCATTCCACATCCTGTGCAATTCATAATCTAGAAGAGTATTGTCCAGTAGCAACACCAAGCAAGCCACGTGTGTCATGTTTTAAATTTCCTAGTTGACACATGTCTTAAGAAGTAAAATGTAACCTTAGACTATATTTGACGTAACCTCATCTATCCCAAATATCAACGTTTCAACATGTAATCAATAGAATATGAATGAAAGATTGTTCCCTTGCTTTTTTGTGTTGTCTTCAAATTCTGGCTTGTGCTCTTCACCTTTGCGGCGTGTCACAATTCAGACACGTGCTGGGAGGCCACGCGTGGCTAGTGGCTGCCACACTGGTGGGAGCGATCGCCACCTTCCACACGGGGGTTACTCACAACCCCTCCTTGTGCTCTATCTCCCTCTGCACATCCACCTCGGTGGGCTCAACCTTTCCCTTGGTTTCCACGACCGTTGCTGAGAGCTCTCTACGACCCTGAGACCCCCAATGCCCCTATGGGGGTCTCACAGCATCTCTGACTCATTTGGCCCCTGGAGGACTCAGCATCTGCCTCCCCCACCGCGAACTCTGCTTTGAACCCATTCTGATTTTCCTGCCTCTCTCTACTCAGGACACCACCCCGCAGCCCATCCCCCAAAGCTGCTCCAGAGGTAACAGCCTCACTCCTTCTTCCCTTTCACCCACGTACCCTCAGGTCTGTCATTGGGACCTGCTGTGCTGTGTCTGAAGCTCCCCCGACCCTGTGCTGTCATTCTTCTAGCTCAGAACTCGAGCATCTCTCTCCATACCAGGCCTGCCCGGCCCTCTGTCCATCCTGCCACCAGAAACCTTCTCCAAAAGCACCTCTAATTGCCACTTTTTACTTTCTGGCTCCCCATCCCCCCCACTCATCTGACATTTAAGTCTTGCTGTAGTGGGTTCCCAAATTTTTCATCCAGTGCAATTCGACTTTGCCAACTTCCCCCAATGGAACAGGCTGGAAAGCACCGTTGCTTGCTTTTCCTGCCAACCTCAGCGCCTGCTATTCCTGGCAGCCTTCTGCAATGTGACCCATGCCACCCTCTGGCCAGAAGTGGCCTCCGCCCGCTGGGACTCCCCTGGCACCCTCTGTGTCCCAGCACATCTGCGGTGTCTCTGCTCTCTGGGTCTGGGATTTCTCCTGCCCCACTCCCCTGGTCTGCAGCCCATAGAGCTTGGGATCTTCTTCCTTCATCTCTGACCCCCAATTCCAAATGCCAATTAAATTATAGAAACCTGACTTCCAGCCTCAGCTCATCTACTTCATGTGCTCAAACCTGTTACTGGAGGGAGACAGCAAGCACAAAAGCAGAGAGGTGGGAATGTGAAGTGTAAGGCCGGCCATGCCCGGCATCCACAATATGAAAATGGGAGGACGGGTGAGAGGGTGCGAGGGTGAAACAGTGTACGGGACTCTACTTGACAAAGTTCCAGCCCTGCAGTTGGACAAAGACTTTGGACTTGGCTGCTTCAGGCCCCAGGGAGCCCTGAAGGCTCTGAGAGGGGAATTTGGGAGGCAGAGGATGGCATATCGTCCAGGACCACCAGGAACACGTCTGTGTTCACTCTGCCTCCCCCCGAGACCTCCCATGTTCTTGGGCAGATCCCCAGGTGAACCGTCTCCAGCCCCTCCTGATTGCCAGACCCCGAAGTCACCACCAAGGCTGTGATATTAAACAATGTAACAACCTTTCCCCAGCCAATCCAGTAGGGAGGGAGCAGCCTGAGGGTGGAGGGCCCCCCCGCTTCTCTGAGGAAGGTGGGAGAGCTGGGTGTGTGTGTGTGGGGGGGGTGTCTGTCGAGATCACTCTGGCTGTTGGATGCAGATGAGATGATAGGAGAGCTCCAGGAGAAGGCAGAGGTCAGCTGGGAAACTGTTATAGCAGCTTACGCCAGAGAAAGATACCAGTGAAACTCATTTTTATCATAAATTTTACTGACCCCCATATAGCCAACATATTAGCATGTCAATGGGTTATCACCATAAAAAATATGAATAAAATACGTTTATATTGTTTTTGTATTGTCTTCAAAATCTGGCAGGTAGGTACTTTTTACCCTTGCAGCGGGTCACAACTCGGACTAGCCACGTTCGGAGGCCGTGTGCCGCTGGTGGCTGCCATGTTGGACAGAGGGGCCCTAGAGGAATGCCCTTCACGTAGGGGTTCTTGTCCTGGAAGGTCATAAAGGAAGGGGAGGAAGAAGGTGGGGTAAGCCAGTGCCGCTGACGGCTGAGAACTGAGCCCTGGGGTTAGCAGCCTGGTCAGAGGCCCTGGGAAAGCAAACGGGGTGAATGTGCATCTGAGCTGCATCCCTTCCGCTCCCACCAGACTAGGGTGTGGCCACTTAGAATTCATTCTTCTCCATGTCCCCCTTGTTGGGCGAGTCCTCTGCCTGCCGCTCCCCAAGCTCAGTCATGCCGGTTACATCTTCTTGGACAGTGAGGCTGCTCCTCTCAGAGCAGCTGGACAGTGGTGCCCGGGAGGGGCAAGGTGCCTGGTGTCGTCCAAGCACAGTGGCCAGGAAAGCCTTCGGGTACTGGCGGAAGCGGCGGCTGGAGAAGGCATAGAGGACAGGGGTGACACCGCAGTGCAGGAAGGCGATGCTCTCGGTGACCTGCAGGGCATAGTCCAGGCGCTGGCTGACGCTGCAGTCCCCAAACACTTGCAGGTCCATCAGGGAGTGCAGAAACAGGGTGAGGTTGTACGGGAACCAGAGCACGAAGAAGGCGACCACGAGGGCCGCGGCTGTCCTGAGAGCCCGGCCCTGGCCAGGGGGCCGCAGCCTGGCCAGGACGCAGCCGATGCGGGCGTAGAAGAAGACCATAGCCAGGAGCGGAAGCAGAAAGCCCAGGAGGTTCTGCTGGAAGCGGAGGAAGAGCTTCCAGACGGTCCCATGCCCCCCGAAATCCGGATAGCAGTTCCACACACCTGGGGGGAATTCATGTGTCTGCACAAAGACCAGGTCAGGGATGGAGACAGCCAGCGCCAGGGCCCACACCACAGCAGCAAGGAGCCGGCGCATGGCCCGGGTCCTCCGCCTGTGGCGGGGCCGAGCGTGGACGAGTTCCAGGTACTGGTCCAGGCTCATGCAGCTAATGAAGAAGATGCCACTGTAGAGGTTAACGGTATAGAGGGTGCTCACCATCTTGCACAGGAAACTCCCAAAGACCCAATTCCAGACCGCGCTGAGGCCCCAGAAGGGCAGCGTCACCACAAACAGGAGGTTGGAGACGGCCAGGTGCAGCAGGTACACGTCCGTCATCCGCCGGTAAGCCACGTGCCGGAGCAAGACCACGAGAAGCAGGAGGTTCCCGCCCAGGCCCAGCACAAAGACCAGGCCATAGAAGACCGGCAGGAAGACCTGGCCAAAGGCCAGGACGCTGTCCTTCCTGCACAGCATGAAGGCCACGTCGTCCAGGTAGTCCTCATAGTCATAGAAGGCACTGCTGTTCTCAGAGCTGGCCACTGCGGTGGGGACTGGTGGAGCGGAGGCCCTGGAGGCCATGTCGAGAGGACACGCCCAGTCCTGGAGCTCTGAGGACCAGAGGGCAGTATGAGAACTAAGATAAAACCAGGCATTCCCACCTCTCTCCACCCCCACTGCCACTCCTGCTCTGGGATGTCCAGCAGACTGTGCATAATTCCACGAGTACCTGGAGTCTAGCGAGTACAAGTTCCAGTGTGCGGAACCCGAGTCTGCCACTGAGGCGTTATGTCACCTGCGGTAGGTGACTTACCCTCAGGTGTCCTCACAGTGTGCACTTGTTCCATTATGGTTTCTTTTCTTTATTTTCTCCCCCATCATGTAAAAAGATTGGTCATGTCTTTCTGGTTTTTCTTTATTATTTGGCCCTCCGAATTCACCTACTTATTGTGTCTCCACACTCTTACTCATGTGCGGCTTATAATTATTCTTCCTTGTGTGGCCTCAGGACTTTTTTTTAAATGAGAGCGTCTCCTTAGTGGGGCTTGTTTTATCTCTAAATATCTCCTGGGTCCACTGAGGCTTTGAGCATTCTTTACTTCTGTCACCTGAGAATTTCCCTTGCTTTTGTTTGAAGCATTTTACTTATAAATATTTAGATTTATATCCATATTTTCTTTCATAAACATTGAATATTTTTAAAACATTTTATCCAGTATTTCTAGATTTATAGCAGAAAAGTGTGAGCTGTCAGGTTGATAGACTCAGAATCTACAAAACCTTTCTATCTCTCAGTTTTCCCATCTTCAAAATGATAATGGTAATTGTGTCTACTTCGTGGGGTTCTTATGAGGTTTAAATGTGATAACTCATGGGAAGCACTTCATAAATGATAATTTAAATTACTGCTTTTGGGGAAGCCAGGATGGCTCAGTGGGTTAAGCGCTCACTTTGCAGCCCCGGGGACTGAGGATCGAATCCCGGCCTTGGCCCGTGTGGACCCATATGCTGAACTGGGGAGTGCCCCAGTTCAGTTCTTGCCGGGGTGAGACCCCGGCCCAGCTCCTGCCCTGTGCAGCCCTGCACCCACCTGTGGAATGAAACTATGTAGAAAAACCAATGATGTGCATCTATGGAGACTGTTCTGGGCCCTCCCCCTTCTCTCTGTCTCTGATTGTATCTCTCTCTGTCAAAAACAATAAAAAATAAATCTTTAAATTACTGCTTTTCCCAGAATGGAGTCCATCACCTCCCTACCAGCCTCTTCCTCTCCTGTCTATCTAACTGACTGGTACTACTAAGAATGAAATACAGGAGACATCCCAGATTCCTTCCATACCATGATCCTGTGAGTCTCCACCCCCGACTGCCTTTTGCATATATATATATATATATATATATATATATATATATATATATATATGACACTATTAACAAAATTAAGACAAACTAAACTGTATATATGCACTTTGAAGGAGTTCAAAGAGATGCAAGGGAAAGCCAGGAAAGGATAGTCACAGGATTCAAAATGGCAGCAAGCAGAAGAAACCAGAGGCATGGGATGGGGCAAGTCACTGTCTATGGTCAACTTCCCTCTGGGGCAGTGGTTTCCCAAGTTTTAATTGTTTCATTAAAAGTATTTGTTAAAAGAGGGGAAGCTGGGATGGCTCAGTGGGTTAAGCACTCGCTTTGTAGCTCCAGAGCCTGAGGATCGAACCCCGGCCCTGGCCCATGCGGACCCATATGCTGAGCTGGGGTGTGCCCCCAGTTCAGTTCTTGCCAGGGCCTATGTGGGAGGCTCCCGGCCCAGTTCCTGCCCCACACAGCCCCATGACCACCTGTGGAGTGAAACTATATGGAAAACTAACGTCAACTATGGAGACTGCTCTGGGCCCTCTCCCTTCTCTCTGTCTCTCTCTGTCTGTCTCTCTCTCTCTCTCTCTGTCAAAAAACAATAAAAATAAATATAAAAAAAAGTATTTGTTAAAAGAGAGCCTCTCATGGACCGGTGATGAGAGACTGTCATAAACCAAGGATGGTATTCAATCCTGTTTTGTGTTCCAGAAGGAGAAAGACATCACATTCAATGCATTAGATTGTCCGCCCTGGGGCAGGGGTTTGGGAAGGAGAGAGGAAGGAGATAAATTAGAGTATATGGTCCAAGCAGGCAATCATGCACAGACACCAGAGCCGGCCTTGTAGGCTGGCTCCAATGGTGATGGCTATAAGTAGAGAAATGTACCTCAACAACACCTTGTACTTCTGCGGTTTATTTTTTATTTGTGAATTCCAGTGACATTGAACTTAACATCTTCAATGCCAGTTTGGATTTCTTCGGTGAATGATTTATTGTTTTAATGGGTAGGATTCTCATTTTATAAGGGGATTTTATATAGTAAGGATTTTAGCTTTTTACATTGATGTTGCAAACATCTGTTCCCAGTCTTTCCTGGTAGAAATTTTGTCCATTTTTTTTTTCTTTCCAAGTAGAATTTTGAAATAGATGTTGACTTCGGCCCTCGGCTGACCTTTCCAGTTTCCTTGACACTGTGACCTCACAGCTAAGGAAACTATCTAATGCTGCTGGGGTGGAACGTCTTCTGGGGGAACCCTAGAGTCATCCTACTCCTTGAACCTCCGTCCTACCCTTGAGGTCCTGTCACATGGCTTCTGGGCTAGGTGTCAGTGAAAGTTCCACACACACCCTCTCCCTACCCTAAGAGCTTAGACTAGGCAGCTTTATCTGGGGCCAGGCTCTGCTCCTGCCTGGCCTCAGGAACTTGACCCTATACCTTCCCTTTCCGGTCCTCCACTGCCCTCTTGTGCATCGGGGGTCTCCTGGCCCTGAGCCCCTCCCTTTCCTGGGCAGCAGCAAGGACCCCCTGAGCACTGGCTGGTGCTGGGGGTCGGGAGAGGTGCTCTTCTGCGCCTGATTAGCATTCACTCGTTAGGAGTTGCCACTAATGAAACACTGGCAATTCTGGTCTGTCAGCATTGAACTTGATCCTGGCCTGGCTTCTCAAAATCCTTGACTTTTGCTTCAATAAACAATCAAGTCCCGATTACTGCTTTATGAAAGCCAGTGCCAGGGTCAGCAGGCCCTAGATTGGACCACGCCACCTGGACAACAATGCTCCCCCCACTTAGAACACTCCGTTGCCTTTTCTCACAGGACCTCTGGGAATCTCTCCAGGTCCTCTTGCTCTCTGAGGCCACCTACCCCTGCCATCACTTTCATCAGTAATACTGACAATGACAACAGCAGCCAGGACCCCCATGTGTACATGACCATTGGCCAGGCACCTTCATATCCACTGTGACCATCCTGTGAGACAAACCAGCAAGGGACGGCCAGCCCCACTTGGCCAGGACCAAAGCAACCTTTTCACAGTCACACAGGGAGTCACTGGCATAGCTGCATCTGAGTCCCGGGTCTTCACACTCCAGGAACAATGCCTTGTCCCCAGTCCCATTTCATCCTCGGCTTCTATCCTGATATATTCAGCAGTTGCTGAGAGGGGCCACCTGAGAGGTGTGATTTGGGCTCAGGGGGTCTTGGCTGCCCGTGAGATTGCCCTCATTGGCTGGTCCAGCAGCCTCTGTAGATTTCGCCATTAGTGCCCCCAAGGCTTTACTGAGCCTTCCTATGGTCATCAGATAATGTCCTCCCAAAGATGTCCATACCGTAGCCCCTGAAACTTGTGACTATGTCACCTTATATATCAAAGGGATGTCACAGATGTGACTAAGTTAAGGATCATGAGATGGGGAGAGGGTTCCTGGATTATCCGGGTGGGCCCGATGTAGTCGCAAGGGTCCCTAGAAGAAGGAGGCAGGAGCATCGGAATCGGAGATGCGACGATAGAAACAGATACAGGACACTGGATGTATGCATTCTCTAGAAGCCAGAAGACACAGGGACCGATTCTCCCCTGACATACCCTCCAGAAGGAAGGCAGCCCTCCTGGCCTGTTTTAGACTTCTGCCCTCTAGAACATGAAGATAATAAACTTGTGTTGCTATGATAATAGCCACTGAACTTGTGGTATCCGATCCAGTGTCAGTAGGCAATATACTTCCTGTGACCCCTGTGCCCTCAGAATCTCAGACTGAGGAACTGGGAGTACATCGTGTCTGCCTCCTTCGATGGATCGCACTGAGACTCAAAGACCGGGAATAACTTGTGCAAAGCACCCAGTGAGTCGTCAGCGGTTGTACAGAGCCCTGAACCCCATGTTCTTGGCTGCCCTTCAGGTCTGTATTACCCCAACCCTCACTGTCCCTCTGGCCCTATTGTTTTTCCTTTCTTTTGCCTTCACTTTTCCTTATTGCCTGAATTCACTCAGTTTGCCCAGCAACACTCTGAGAGGAATAAATGGGGGAGTCCATTGCTCACATCCTAGTATGTATCAGCGTGTGGTAAGGCGACCCCAGATGAAGCTCTGCTGTGTAACTTTTGGGGAATCGGGAGAACAGGAGCTAGAGAGGGAGGCCTGGAAGAGGAATATCAAGGGCAAGGTCAGCTGAGCTTCCCCTAACATGAAGCCAGGGGTCCAGAGGCAAGCCGTGGCTTATTGCTAGGACAATCACATCATCCTGTTGGTGACTTCCTGAAACTGCTTACTCAGGCTGGCTCCAGCTCTGATGTAGCCAGAATCTCTGGCTGCAAAGTAATTTCTCCTCCTAAGGATCCAGGGCTCACACCCTAAGACCTCTCAGAGGACTCTCAGTTGAGGCAACGAGACAAAGGATACGGCTAAGTCCATCTAGACAGGAAGGCAGCCGTGTTAATCGAGCTCGTTCGATGAGCTGAACACTCACATGCCATTTTCTCATTGAATCCTCACCATGTTCTGGGAAGCAGTACTATTATGATCCCCATTTTCCAGATGAGAAAGCTGAGGCTTGGAGAGGTGATGCCCAATTGCCCTCGGCTTCACATCAGCAAAGAAAGGATGGGCCCAGGATTAGAGGGCTCTAGCGACACAGTGTAGAACTGTGACCTTTCCCTGCCAGCTCCCCTTTTCAACATGGACCAAATTTGAGCTTGAAGGGTGAGTTTCTGAGAGTGGGACTTCTGGCCTCAGCAACCAGAGGCAGAGAAGCTTCAAAGCCAGCTGCTATAGGTTGTGGAAGCCAGTTAGGCAACACGTGGGAGGCATGCGGCAAATTGTCATGGAATTAACCAATTCAGTGATGTTAAGCTGGTGGGAACGCTTACACCACAGCAAATGCTACAGATTGGAGCTTACCCTCTCTCCTGCATGTGTCCCCCAACCCCCCACCACTGAGAGCTGGTTGTTAAACCTTCACCAGTATAACTCTGACCAGGGCCCCGTGAGCTTGACCGAACCCCGACTGTCTCACTGTCTCCCTATCTGTGTCTCCCATGACCTTCTCTCTCCAACATGAACCCCATGGCTGCCCTTCCCCCCAGCCAAGCCCCTGAGGACAGGGTCACATGTAGGACTCCTCTCAGGTGTCTGCAGCACACGCATGCTGAGTGTGCCACCCACAGGGTGGCTGAGGCCAGTGAACAAACAAACGAGATCAAACGTGACCCCAAGAGGCCACATTAGCTTTCACAATATGAAACCAAAAATACCAGTTGAGGTCACTTCTAGTGGACAATGATTTTGCTGGCTTCCTTACAATTTAAAAATCATGTCCTTTACAATGTAACCTACACCCTCCCTTCCCAGAAGCCTGCCAGGACCACCCCTGTCCCAGTCCCCATGCACTCACAGCAGGTCACTCCTTAGCTCAGTATGCCCCTCCTGGAATTGAGTCACTTTTGGAGAATCCACTCGCCTCCTGTGCTAGACTGGCGATTTCCCAGATGTGGAGAGCCAGATGTGAGAGGCAGGGCCCCATGTTCTGCAAGGCTGTCCAGGGATGTCTTGCTTCCACTGATCCCTGAAGCGATGGTATGCAGAAAGCCGCAGGCGACTAGCTTGGGGGGGGTGACAGGGAGGAGGTCTCTGAAAGGCTTGAGACAGACAATATACATTGGCATGCGGAAGTTGAGTTGCAAGCTGGGGGCTAAAATAAAACCATGCCATTGCTCTGCCGTCAGCAGTCCGTGGACCTCCTGATCCCAGCTTTCAACTTTGTGCTTTTCTTTCATCACCCACCCACCCCTGTCGGGTCTGACGGGTTAGTCAAGCAGGCCTCGGTGCCCAGAGGCTGGGACTCATCAGCACGGGGCTGGCTTCTGAGAGGCGTTCAACAAGTGACAGGGAATTGATCAGCAGTCGCCTCTCGCCCTCCCTACTCTCATCTTGTTTTTCCCTTGCCTGGTTTTCTGCCCACTGGTACCCCAGACACAGCTGAGCCAGGACCCCTCCTCCTACAAGCTGTTTCCTCAGCTGGCCGGCTCTGCCCCAGCAGCCTTAGCCCATGACCATGGACCGTGACTGGCCCAAAGTCTCCACCTGCCACGTGAGCCATGTTCAGATGCTGCCTCCCGCTGGCATGGGATGTGCCCCGTTACCACCCCAGCTCCCTCCCTCAGGAGGCTCCACAGACTGCTCTGGGGGCACTAGGGTGGAGATAGAGTCCCAAAGCCTGGACTTGGCCCCAGCTCAGCCTGGGATGGGTCCTCCTCTGCCTATGATTCCGGCATTCCCAGCCCAGCCGCGGCTGGAAAAGTTGAGGCAGGAGATACAAAGTGACTCACGCCGACCACAGGGCCCGGCCATGGAAAGCACTCTGGTGTTCGGGTGCATGTGACAGAAAACCTGCCTTTGGGGGAACTGGCAACAGTGTTGTGACCCCTGTGTTCCTTCTCCAGGGTTTGGGGAGACACCAGCAATTACACTCTACTGTGTGTATAACAATAAAACCACCACCACCACCGCAACAACACGGCCCACCACTTACGTAGCACGTGCTACGGGCCAGCACTTCACAGGCAGCAGCTCATTTCATCCTGGCAACAACGCTCCGAGGCCGGTACTCTTATCTCCATCAGACATACGAGGAAACTGAGTCACAGAGAGGCAAAAGAACTTGCCCAAGGCCACACAGCCACTAAGGAGCGGAGCTAGGATTTGAAACCAAGGCCCAGGGCCCCAGGCTTGCTCATGAAGACACAGGAGTAAAGGATGGGGACTAGACACGGAGAAGTGACCGGAGACCAGCTGGGCTGCCATGGCTCAGGAGGCCTGAATGGAAGGCTGGTGGGAGGCTGAGGGTGTGTGAGCGGAAATCAGGAAAAGGAACCGAGAGCCACGGGAGAAAGACACGAGTAAACAAGTCCAGGGGCACAGGCATGGCATGCAGGGTGAGAACCCCTTAATGACCGGCTCAGGGGGGCAGAGCCAGGTCTCAGTTCCACCACTCAGTTTGGGATGACCTTGGGCTTAAACCTTCAGGCCCTGCCAGCCCAGTGACAAAGTCAGGGCTCCCATCCCGGAGCTCTCGACTGCCACAAGCCTGCTTCCTCATTCAGAAAATAATACGGCGAAGGCTTCTGTGAGGATTAAATCTGGTGTGATCATTGTAACAGCTAACACCATGGAGTCCGTATGCTGGACGCTGGGGCAGAGGGCTTTACATATGTTAACTTATCCTCCCATTTACCTTGTAGACATCTGGTACTACCATTAACCCTGTTTTACAGCTAGGACACTGAGGCACAGAGGGGTTAGGGAACTGGCCCAATGTCACAGAGCAAGTGAGTCGCAGAGCCAGAGACAGAAAGCCAGAGCCCATGCTCTTAAACACTAAGTGGCATTGCCTCTCAAAAAAAATAACAAGCCAGCTGGGGTCCCCCCATCTGCCAAGCTTCATATGGATTAATGTCCTTACTGCTCACAATGACCTTATGAGACAAGCACTCCTATTAATCCCATTTTACTAATGAGGAATTGAGGCTCAGAGAGGGGGAGTGACATGCCCAAGGACACACAGCAAATGGACTGCAGGAATGAAAATCAAGTCCCTGCATTTGGCTCCAGGGCTTGAGTCCGAACCACACCCTGGGCTCTGAGTCCTTTCCTCAGGCTCCCAGGACAGAGAGCTGCCCTCTGAATGGCCCATGAAGGAAGCATCTCATGTGGGCCATTGTGATGGACAAAACAATGAAAACAACAGACATTTGCACCGGGCACCAGACTTCCTGGAGTTCGTTTACATTCCAGTCCTTGCAAATCTTCTGGCTCCCTGGGCAGGAGGCAGCGGCTGTCACCTCCCTGGTTTCACAGGAAGCCGTGGGCCGCACCACGAGCCAGATAGAACTGACTCCAGAGCCCTGACCACCAAGTGCTGGACCACTGCATACAACACTCTCTCTTGCTCTGGTTTTCTAACATGTATTTTTCTCAATTACAATAGTAAAACATGCTCAATGTGAAATGTGCAAATACAAGAAAAAAATAGAAAGGAGGCTAAAAAAATCACCCCATTCTCCTTCCCCTCCCCAAATTACCCTCAGGAACGTTTTTGTGTATGAGGCTGCCCAGAAGAAAATCCAGCCATTGTGAATGTGATGAGAACCGCTGCGTGGCTGGACACCTTCCGGCGGCCCTTGTATCTTGTCTGTTTTGCTGCCCGGAGCCCCGTCTGCTGCGGTAAACCACCTTGAACTTGTAGAATCACAGACTGTGGCTGGAAGAGTGGCCTCGTCAAGTCTCCAGCAGGGCAGGGGTCCCCCAGAAGCTTCCCGGTTGACATGTCATCTCTTGCTCCCCAGGAGATGTAAGGGCCACCTGCTCCCCACACTCCCTGGGACCCCACATGACTCTGTTTTCCTGGCCCCTATCAGAAAATAGGAGTGTTTGTGACACGGATAAAATCATAAGGCAACCCCTCCTCCCAAAGCTTATTTTGCTTAATAAAAACTAAGCGATTTCAGAGCCTGACTCATCAAGGAGCTGTGGCTGCAACAGTGTGATTGTCACGTCTTTCCTTTTTCTTTTTGCCTCTCATCGCTGCTTGACACTCCACCGCTAGAACTCCTTGTATTTGTAAGTCAGCATTACGCTGCCCACCGCCCTCCCCTGAGGAGGGGGGTCCACTCTGCAGGGTACAGCAGGGAAAGACGGAATGGATGGGTCCCCTTGTCAGTGGCTGCGTAACCCTGGGCAAACTCCTTAACCTTTCTGGGCCTTCGTTTTCTCACCTGTAAGAGGCTTCCTTCATGGACTTTTCCTAGCAATTAAACGAACGTGTGGCCCATAGTAATTGGTTCCCTTCCAGGCCCCAAAATGACACTGGGTTCAGGCTAGGATGGATGTGGGGGAATCCTGGGACTGTTTGGGGCAGAAGGAAGGGGCTGAGAACTTGGGGGAGGTGGTAACAAGGGAGGGTGGGGGTGTGCAGAAGAAGGCCACCGAGCTGTGGAACCTTGGCCCTGGAAGGTGGGGGACCCTTAAAGATCATTTCCCATCATAGTCCAGCTGGGGAAACCGAGGCCCAGAGAGGAAGGGGTGAGGTCACCTGGCCATGTCTGATACCGACCCTCGGGGATTTTCAGAATTCACAAAGCAGATTCCCAGGGCCGGAGTTAAGGGAGGAAGGGGCCAGCCGACCACCTTACTCCCCAGCTGCTGGGGCAACTGTTCCAACAGTTGTCCAAGAGCGAAAGCTCCACACTGACCCCTGACAGCACCTCCCTTCCCCACACCTGTCCCCTCTCTCCGGGCTGCTGGATGTGCCATCTCCCTGTAGCCCCTGGGCAGAGTCACCCCACCCTGAGGGAAGCCATAACCTACCAGAGGGAGCTGAGCCACCTGGGGACGTCACCCAATGAGCAGGAGGAAAGAGCGTTGCCAGGGTCCTTCCTCCTCGGGGAATTGCAGATGACAGAGTGACTGTCTTTATAAGCTCTGTCCCTCTTTGGACGGCATCCTACACACATCCTGTTTAAGGCTGCCCCCTGCCCCCCCCCTCTGTGCCTGCCCAGGACTGACCTCGGCTGCACAGCCACAAGATGTTTCCCTCACTGAGCATGAGTCAAACTCAAATAACCACCCCCCACCCAAGAAGAAGCCCCCCCGCCCCCGGCAGTCTAATTACTTTCGAAAACATGTGTCCCCAGCCACACCTCTCTGGAATGGTTCTGCCAAGGCACTGACAGCCCAGTTCAGACCTCTGCTTACCCTGCCCCGTCTACGCAGCCTCCCCCACCTCCAGCTTCACTGATCCCAGATGCCTCCCTGGCAGGATCTTCTCCCCTCGCCAGCCAAGGGCTCCTGTTCTGACCAGACTCCCTTCAAGCAGTGCCGGGTCTGCTTCCCCCACCATGGTCGGCCATCTCCCCCTCTCTAGACTTCCTGAATCACCTTCCCTCTCCCCCCTGCTCCCCACCACCACCCTCGTCCCAGGTGTATCTCTACAGCCAGCTGCCT
Source organism: Craseonycteris thonglongyai (assembly GCA_004027555.1). Taxonomy (NCBI): domain Eukaryota; kingdom Metazoa; phylum Chordata; class Mammalia; order Chiroptera; family Craseonycteridae; genus Craseonycteris; species Craseonycteris thonglongyai. The sequence goes on along the minus strand of PVKE010005057.1, from coordinate 45,025 downwards.
GTTGACTGATCTGTTCCCTGATTGGGCCCAAGCTCCCAGGGCAGGGACCCTATCTGACCACCAGCCTGAGCCCAGGGCCGCGCCACAGCGGAGATGGAATGCGCAGAATTACGTGTGTGGCACTCTGCCTGCTGTAGCCTGGCAGCATGAGGGCATCACGCCACCAGGTCAGCACCTGGGGTCCAGGTCACCTTCAGCTCCGGCCTCACTGCCAGCCTGGCACACAGCAGGTGATCGCTGAAGGTCCGTGGCCTCCAAGCTGAGCAGTTATGAAATAATGCCATGTGGTTACAGGCATTGGCTTTGGGGTCACCCAGAGCTGGGCTTGAATCTGGCTCTGTGTGTACCTGCTTTGTGACTTAGAGGGGGTGGCTTTGCCTCTCTGAGCTTTAGTTTTCAGATTGGATTGGGTAGGGGTGGTGATGGTGCCTCCCAGACAAGGATGAGGTGAGCTGAATGCTCCTGGAGAAATGGTCAGGACTTAGACACTTGCCTTTCTCTGGGGTCCATAGGTGCCCCCCAGAGTGGAGGCCAAGCCTGTGATGGGTTCTCACTCAACAGAGGAGGGAGGGGGCCTTCCCAGTGGGTGGGTCTCTAAGCTTCTCCAGCCCAAATGCTCTGTTAGCACCAGGGAAACTAAGGCCCAGGGAGTCCTGATTCCATCCTGGGGGGCCGCTAAGTTCTGGAACCTGCACTCCTCCCTCATCCCCGCCCCCTTTAAAAACATTTTATACTTAAAAATGATTTTTAGATTTGCAACCATAGTGCACAGAAGTCCTGCACACCTGTTAGCCAGCGTGGCCTAATGTTAACATCTTACAAATCACAGTGCAACAAAGTCAGCCAGGAAATCAATGCTGACACGATGCGATTCACCCATCTACCAATCTGACTCAAATGCCATCACTGTCCCACTTGTGTCCTTTCTCCGGTCCAGGAGCTGAGGCAGAAGCCCACATTGCATTTCGTGGTCTCTCCATTTGGGGACAGTTCCTCAGTCTTGCTTTCTTTAGGACCTTGACAGTTGTGAAGAGAACCAGAGCATGTCTCTAGATTTGGGGTTGCTGCTGCTTCGTAATTAGACCGAGGTGACGTGTTTGGGGCAGAAAAGCCATGCAGTGATAGCGTGTCCTTAGCACCTCACACCAGAGACGCATGATTGCTACACGGCTCAGTGGTGACAATACTGATGTTTAGCCCGTAGCATGTCTACCCGGTTTCCCATGGTGAAATGATGGTTATTCCTGTATAATGGACAAGCACCTTGTCGGGAGGTAGCTGGAAGCTGTGCGTTATGCTTTTGCTTATACTTTTGCCCACTCATTTGAGCATCTGCTGCTGAGACATCCCGACGACAATTAGTACTGTGGTGTTGGCCAAATGGTGATTCTTCTATTTCCATCATTCTTTCTACATTTAATAATTGGAATTCCACTGTAAGGAATAATTGGCCCTTCTTCCTCGTTCTTTCTTTCTATCAGTCTGGACTCATGGGTATTAATTTTATCCCACTATTATTATTTATTTTACTGCTCAAATGATCTCATCTTATTTTGAACTCTCAGCCCCTCTGCTTCCGGTTGAGCTGACTTTCCAGCCACCACTCATCAGAAACACCTGCTCCCTGGCATCCGGGCAGGGCCGGGGGCCCGGGGGCAGGGGGTGGGGTGGAGTTGAGGTCAGGGCCTTGCACGCGGGCCAGCTTTTCCCTGGAACTTATTGAGGCCCCTTCCCAGCAGGCACTGGGCTCTTCCTGGAATGGGGCAGTTCCAGTCAAGGGAAGGCAGTCACGTTCCGGGCCTGCTGAGCCTGGCCAGGTAGGCCCAGGTCCCCTCACTGCGCCCTGTCGTACCCTCCGCAGACCCGGCCAGAAGCAACGCCAGCTAACCTCACGCCCTGACTCTTTCTTGGCCCCCCCTTCTCTGCCTGGCTGCAGAGACAGACGCCAAGAAGCGCGCGTGGCCGACAGCGGCCCGGTACTTGCCCAAATTCTTCCGTGCGGAGGAAGTGCTCTCTACCCCGGGGAGCAGCCCCCAGGGGCAGCCAAAGCAGACGGTGCACTGCAGCGGGAGAAAGCCGTCAAGGAGAAGCAGGCTTAAGGGGCCGGCTCTGGGCATCGTCTTTGCTCCCTAGCGTTGACTGGATGGTTTGCCCTGGGGAGGGAATGGGCCCAGCCTTAGAAGCCAGGCAGCAGGACACACAGGACACAGGGCCACTCCAATCTCAGAGTGGACACCTTAAAATCTTTTCTGTTCTGATCCATTCATAACACACACATGTAACACGCTGGACACACCTGTGACGGTGACAAGTGGCATCACAATCCGAAACACCTCCTTTCTCCTTCTCTCTTCAGCCAAGCACTGACTGAGTCTGTGAACGTTTTGCCTGCAGCCTGACCCTTCCTGTCCCCCATGACCCAGCCCCAGGCCCATCTGCCCCCAGAAGCCACCCCAAGTCTCCCAGCTTTGCTAGGCCTATCTGATGCCCTGCTCTGAATTCCCCAAGTATTGGAATTACTGTTCAGGGGCACATCTGTCTCCCTGCCAGAGTGCACATGCCTCATGGGCAGAGCCCTGCCTGTCTCCCCCAGCACGCCTGGCACTACCCACCCGGAGCGGCTGACACAGTCCAGCCAGCATGGACAGGCTGGGGTTTCGATGGAAGCGCCCCAGTCTGGCCTCTGTCTCACTCTCTGTCTCCATTTCTGTCTTCCTTGGGCAAAGTTCTCCCCATTCGGGGCTGAGCCCATAAGAGGGCCAGAGAGGTCCGTCCCTAAGGCTTAAACTTGGCACATCTAAGCCACAGCTTGCCCTGGAATTTAGAAGTTCTGCGACTGCCCATGTTTACTCACTTGGATGAGGGGTTGTGCCAGACCTCAGACCAACTTTTTCCTATCATGTTCCGTTGGAGGCACAACGGGAAAGTAATGTTGCTCCTCTCTCATCTCTTCCATTTCCTCTTTCTGTGCCGCCCCCACCAGCTGGCCCCTCCAGCCCCCCAACATGCGTTGTCACTCCTGTTGTACATCTGCCCAGCGTCCTGTGCTCAGGGTCTTGGGACATGGCTGCTTTCGCCTGAGGGGTGGGGTGGGGGTTGGTCAGCCTTTTCCCCACTACCAGCCCCTTGCCTTGGTACAAACAAATTTTTTTAAATCTACGTATTCACCCATTTGTCAAAATACTGTCAACCACCTATTAGAGTTCATGCAGTGGTTCTGCGGACATTTGCTCGGTGGGGTAGGCCAAGCTGAGGTTATCACACGCATTTGATAGACAGGGTTGCCAAGGCTCAGAGACGGACAGTCACTGGCCCAGAAACACACAGTTGATAGACAGGAGCCTCCTGGACTTTCTGACTCCCACCCCAGTGCTCTCTTGCCCACAATGTATGTGAATATTCTGTTTACTTCTTTGCTCCTTCCTTCTCCCCAACCCCGCCAACACAGAGCTAGCTGTTATTCCAGGGAAGAAGTTCTTTCTTATTCATCTAAGGACCCCTCACAGCATAGCCCAGCCAATACTTGACAAGCCCTAGACACTCAGTGAAAGTGTTGGGTGAACCCATGCTTCTAGGTAGAAACCCTTTCCATATTACCTGCTCTTCCCACCATATTACCTGCTCTTCCCAAAGGCTCGTCCCAGGACCTTTTGTGCACACAGACTCCACTCGCCGGGGCATCTCTGGGCTCGGTTTCCTGTCTGTAGCGTGGGTGTAGAGAGTTGGATTTGATGATGTCCATACTCTATCAACTGTGACGTCCTGTTGCTGGCTCCAGAACTTTGTCCATGGGGACTGGTATCCGTGCTTCTGGGAGCAAATGACTGGAAACCAGGATGCTCAGTCAGCCGGAGGTCAGGGATGGCAAGCAACAGCAGCTGGGCATGGCCTTGGGTGCCATGCAAAGAAGGCAACATCATGCAGGGAATTGGAAACTGGTGCTGTTAGAAACAAGTGGGGATCAGCCTTGACAACTCCCTGAACAGGCAAAATCAGTTTGGTCATACAAGCAAAGCTGAGTTTATTTTATAAGATTAACTTGAACTTGGTCATTTCTGAAAGTCATGAGCAACATTGTTTTTCCTTGATAAGAGGTAACCACCGACCAATTCCCTATTATTGAAGAAAATTCTAGGGGATGCCAGTATGGCTCAGTGGTCGAGTGCTTGCCTCGCAATCATGAGGTCCAGGGTTCAATTCCCAGCCCCAGCCCATGCAAACCCACATGCTGAACTGTGTCACAGCTGGTAACCACCAGGATGGCACCGTGGCAAAGGTTCTTGTCTCCCATGTGGGAGGCCCTGGCTCAGTTCCCACTCTGTGCGGGCTCACACCCACCTGTGTAGAATGAAACCACGTCACAACTAATGAGGTACACCTATGAAGACTGCTCTGGGTCCTCCCCCTTCTCTCGTTGTCTCCTACCCCCTTCTCTCAAACAATAAAAAATCTTTAACACAAAAAAAGGAAATTCTAATATCACAACCAATTACAGTGAAGAAGAAACCCTGCTTTTTTCACTATATTAGCCACTCTGTAACACCAACCCCTGAGCCTCATTCCATGTTTTGGCTGAGTGCTCCCAGCTTGCACACTACCCTTTTAGGGTGTGCACAATAAAATTTTACTAATTCCTACTTCGATGATTCACTAGTTTTTCTTGGTCTATTTATATATCTTGATTGTGTTCACAGCTGAGCCTGGAAGTGGGTGCAAGGAGCGAGACTAAGCTGCCAGCTTACTGTAGCCCATTTCATTCCTCTGAAATTCTTAATATTTATTTATTTATTTATTTATTTATTTATTTTTATATCTTTTTATATTTTATAGAGAGTAATTGTTTTATCTTCAGTGCATATTTATTTCTATTTTACTTTTGACAGATAGAGAGAGAGACAGAGACAGAGACAGCTAGAGAACCGAACTGTGGGAACTCCCCAGTTCAGCATGTGGGTCCTGCCTGGGCCGGAGCCGGGATTCG
>PVKE010005057.1:0-39944 GCA_004027555.1 Craseonycteris thonglongyai | reverse complement strand
ATGGCCTCAAAGCGAACGCTCAACCCGCTGAGCCATCCTGGCTTTCCCTATTTATTTATTTTTGACAGAGAGAGAGAGAGAGAGAGAGAGAGAGAGAGAGATACAGAGAGAGAACTGAACTGGGGGAGCTCCCAGTTCAGCTTATGGTTCCACACGGACCGGGGCTGGGATTTGATCCCCAGTCCCTGGTGCTGCAAAGTGAGCACTTAACCCACTGAGCCATCCCAGCTTCCCCTCATTCCTCTGAAATTCTTTGCAACATGCTCAGGGTCATGCAGGCTGACTGCCAATCAACAGCTGAGCACTGGAAGCCGTGCCTGACTACTCCTTCATCTTCTCACCCGATCAGTTCATCCAGGAGACCCTCCCTAAGTGTCTGCTCCCCCACTCCCCAGGGGACCTGCGTACCCCACTCCCACCCTCCCCCCCAGCCAGGTGGCTGACTCACCTCTCTTCCAAATCCAGATGAGGTTTCCCCTCCATAGAGAAGCTCTGACATTTTATTAATTTGATTGTGGAATTAAACACACATCCCCACCCCACCCCCAAATGCAAGATAGTATAATGAACGCCCCTGTGTCCATCATCCACTTCAACAACTATCACCTCGTGGCCAATCTTTTGCACCTACATTCCCACCAGCTTACCCCTTCCTATATTGTTGTGAAGCAAATACCAGAGATCCTATCTGTAGACATTTGAGTACGTGTGTGCCTTTAAAAGATAAGGACTCTCAGCACGGCCACACCTAACAAATGTTAACACCAATTCCTTAATATCATCAATGATGCAGTCACTGGCCTCAACAATTTTCCCTTTGTTTGTTCTAATCAGGGTCAAAATACAGTCCACACACTGAGAATGGTTGATGCACTTAAATCTTTTAAAGTCTACAGGTTCCCTCTTCATCTTTTGCTTTTCCTCACCACGTATTTATTGAAGAAACCGGTTGTTGGTCCTGTGTATCAAGTTTCCTGCAGTCTGGGTTGTGGCTGTGTCCTCGGTGGTGTGTTTTGTTTTTTGTTTCTTGTTTTTTCCCTTCCCGCCCTGTTCCCCATGGCCCAGAACACCTCCATCCCACCCTCCTCCCCCACAACCGCCCCCCATCCGCACCCCCAGTTCCTGTCCTTCCTCACCACACTGGCGGACCCTGGCCTCTTCCCCCTCGGGGCTCCCTCCCTGCCCAGCACGGGGATGCCGGTCTGGGAGCCCGATGCGGATGTTGGGGAGCAGGGCGAGTCTCCTTTCTGAGCTCCCCACACCCCCCACCTCCACGGGGACCACGCGGGCGGCGGTGCTGAGGCTCCCGGGCGCAGCTCTCGGGTTGGCAGCGCTGGGCAGTGGGGGGCCGGAGGGGCAAGCAGACGAGGAAGGCAGGGAGCCGAGCCAGTGCACGCCAGCTCATCCACCCCAGCCTCCGTGCTGTTTCGCGTGCTTCTCTGCCCTGCGCATGATGTGTAAACTGATCAGATCCCGTTTTGCGACTTCAGGTGGCGCTGCTCGTGCATCAGGAGGCAGGGACTGTCCGCGTGTAGCTCTTCCCGTGAGGCGCCCCCATGGACAGAGCCCAGGCCTAGGCTTCCCTTAGCGGGTGTCTGCGTGGACAGCCTGTGGTCTCTCCTGCAGATGCCTGCACACCCCTGACCTTGCTCTAGCATCCTCCTTCTCAATGACTTCCCAGCTCCTGCTGTCCTTGGCACTTGGCCACCGGACTCCTGTCCAGGCCACCAAGTACTAGATACAAAGCTGGGCACAGCCAGCAGGAGCCAGCAGGAGCCAGCATGGCTTCAGCCTGAAAGTTTCTTGAGGGGAGGGAGGCTCAGTGGTCATCACAGTGTGCGTCCTGCCTGACTCTTCCAAGGAAATTCTCAACAGAGGAGATCAAGTGCAGCTCAGTGTCAGCTGAGACCACGTTGTCCTTCTGAGTGAAACAGGCTTGCCTCTAGCAGAGAACTGACCTGCTATGACACACTTCCCAGCCTCTTATGCCATCATATTCACTTGTAGTTCTTAGAATGGCTTCCTCGAATTCCGCCATCTGCACGCAGCTCACCGCCCACAGCGGCTCCCTGCCCTTCCCCAGCCAGGTGAGGGACTGGGCCCTGCTGCCCTGCTTTGTGACACGCCGCATCTGGGTGTGTGGCAGATATTCCTCAGGTTGGGGGCAACGCTTGCGTTTCAGGTTGCCCTGTGCCTGGGCCCTTCTTATCCTACCTGTGCCCCTCCTCATCCGTGGACTCCTCTCCCCAGATCAGCTCTGTGACGTCGCTGTGATGACAGACCACGTGCCTCAGTCTCCCTGGGCAGCACAGAAGACCTTGCAGGGGTGCTGAAATCCCACCCAGTCCCTGCGGAGAGAAGAGAATAGCATGGAGATACAAATTTCTCCCCATAGAACTACGTTTTTGTGCCAATCGATCCCTTGGGCATCCATTGTGGCAAAGCCCTGGACTCCCTTTCAGAATAATGTTTTTAAATATATATTTTTATTTTTTGACAGAGAGAGAGAGAGAGAGAGAGAGAGAGAGAGAGAGATACAGAGACAGAGACAGAGAGAGAACTGAACTGGGGGAGCTCCCAGTTCAGCATATGATTCCACATGGGCCGGGGCCAGGACTTGATCCCCGGTCCCCGGCACTGCAAAGTGAGCGCCTAACCCACTGAGCCATCCCGGCTTCCCCTAGAATAATGTTTTTAAAAAACATAAAACAAAATATGTTAAAAACCAATTATAGCTCAGAACTGCAGATAATCCAAGGGTCTTTCAGTGGGCAAATGGGCAAACGGATTAAGTACCTGCCTGGCGGTTACCAGTTGCCCAGCAGTTCAGCATATGGGGCTACACAGGCCGGGGCCAGGATTCGAACCTCGAACCTCACCATTGCAAGGCAAGCGCTCAACTGCTGAGCAATCCCAGCATCCCCATTCTCAAAATATTTAGGAAAAGCTGGGATGGCTCAGTGGGTTAAGCGTTCACTTTGAAGCCCCGAGGACCGAGGATCGAATCCCGGCTCTGGCCCGGCGGACCCACATGCTGAACTGGGGAGTGCTTCCCAAATGCGGTGAGGCCCCCAGTTCAGTTTAAAAAAAAAATAATAATAATCATTTATGGTATAGTAATATAAGCATTTCATTATTAACACTTATGAAAAGATCTAGCGATGCATGTTACAACGACCATATTTCAAGATACCTGTGACAAGTTCCCACTATTACTACTGGGTTTTGCCTACATTCATAGTTGAAGGAGATGCTGATTTTGTTAGAGATTGATGAAAATAAAACTGTAAAATCCTTCTATCCAAATCCAGCCTTCCCTGGACTCTATCATGGACCCCCAACTTAAGAACCTCGGCCTTGTTTAAAAAGGCAACTTTCCCTCTGGTCCACAAGCTGTGATGAACATAAAGGACACACAGAAGTAGAGGGAGCATCCACGGACGAGACAGTGGTCACATTGCACTGGTCATGGATGGTGGGGCCTTTTTGAAATGTTAATAAATGTTTCCCCATGATGACATTCCCTCCACTCAGGCAGCTGATCACAGGAAAGGCCCTCATATTTTTTCTTTGCCTTTTGAGTACAGGAGTTTGAAGAAATTAAGGTTTTCTTCCTATCCTGTATCAAACTAAAAATTTATTCCCAGATTGGGAAGAAGGTGAGAGGTCTAAGAGAACCGAGTCAATGTGGACCTCAGAGAGCCCCTGTCCTGTGCCTTCCAGCTGGGATTTGTGGGATCCAGGGACAGTAGGATGGGCACAAGGTGAGTCTAAGGTGAGAGGGACCACAGGCATGCCCCAGCCTGGCACAGAAGCAACCAAATGAAGTCCTCACTTAGCTGCCAAGTTGGAAGGTGCTGGTGGACCGTACTGAGTGTGGATGCATGGAATTGGTGACCAACAGGGAGGCAGAAAATGACATGTAAGGGGTGGGGGGCCCCAGGGACAGAGCCACCAAGAACCAGGTGATACAAGGATTACCTGGGTCTTGGCAGTGACTGCATCTCCTAGAACTGACGCAAATCTGGGAAAGGGGTGACGCTCACAGTGGCTGAGATTTATTTCCCACGATCCTGTGGATTAGGTTTCAAAAGAGAAAATAAATTGTTTTAGAAAATTACGTGTGTGACCAAGGGCCAGCCGCACTTGCTGAATCCAAGGGCAGGCACAGCTGTTGGGGGCCGGTCAGGAGCCTGAACGGAAAGGTTTCTGGGGTCTGGATGGCAAGGCTTCGGCCCCCCCTTCGCCTCCCCTGTGATTATCTATAGAAAAGAATGTGTACGTGCAGCTTCTCATGAAGGCCAGACAAGCTGGGCCAGTTGATTGGTCACTAGGCCCGGGGTTAAAAAGATATGTATGGGGAAAGGTCTGCTTGTTCCTGATAACAAATCTGCTTATGCTAATGAATAACCCACCCTGTACTTTAGGAATGTCTCTTAATCTCTTCCCTATTCCTTGTAATGACGTTGACTTTTGCTATATAAGGCAAGCAATAAAGCTATTCAGGGCTGCTCCTATTGAGGACAGTCAGCTGACAATTTTGTGGGTCTTTAATTCCCACCACTCGACCTTGGGGACTTCCGTTCATCCAGGCTGGCTCCTGGCACACAGCCCTTTCAGTAGGTGCTCTGTTGACCCTCCTATACCCTGCCCTCCCCTATTCAGGATGCACTGGCTGCCTTACAGCCCACACCGCTTTGTGGAGGGCTTGTGCTGACTCACAAAGCCTGATTTACCACTTAATGAATGCAGCTTATGAGACAGCACAGGGAAGTAATACTCCCGCCCCTCAAGCATCCTCTGCCTCATGACTGGGGTGAGATGATGCAAAAATATCCCACCTCCCTTAGCCCGCAAATGGAATAACTCTGAGGTGTGTGCTCTATACTGTCTCCTTGACTTTCTCCAGCGGCATTGCTAACCCAACCTGTCCTGGGGACCTTCCCTTCCTCACCTCACTTCCCCACTCTGCTTCCTGTGTCTCCTTCATCTCCCACATAAACTACTTCAACCATAAGACATTGCCAAGAGCTGGTCTTGTTTGACTTAATAAAAACAGCTATTTTTTATCCAATAGTCCCCCTTTATCCACGGTTTCCCTTTCCCTGGTTTGTTACCTGAGGTCAACTGCAGTTGGAAACTATTAAAGGGAAACGTCCAGAAATAAACAATTTATAGATTTTGAACTGTGCGCTGTTCAAAGGAGCATGATGAAATCTCATGCTATCCCACTCCATCCTACCTGGAATGGAATGTGAAGTTTCCCTTCAGTCCAGACTATCCACACTGTATACCAGGGGTGTCAAACTCAATTAAAACACGGGTCATTTGGTGCAACAGGCAAGATTCACGCAGGCCACATCACATTTACAAACATCACTGGAACTGAGTCAGCGCGTTTATACACGCCCCCAGGAAAGGCACTGGGCCACGTGTATACTCATCTTCAGTAGTTAAAGGGTTAACGAGGGAGTTGTGTGTACGGTATTGCCTCCATCTCCCCTAAGCGCTGTTTTCTTCATAACAATTTTTTCTATTTTCATTTTAGTTCAGAGCATCATGGGCCACAAAAAACTAACTTGGGGGCCGCATGTGGCCCGCAGGCTGCCAGTTTGACACCCCTACTGTATACAATACCTGCCCCTTAGTCACTGAGTAGCTGTCTCGGTTATCAGATCGAAGGTCTGGGAAGCACAGCACCTGTGTTCAGGTGGCCTTACAATAGCCTACTGCTGCATGATTTGCCTGCACAATTCACCTCACTTCATCTCATTGTGTAAGTGTGTCGGCTCACAGCATCACAACAAGGCTGAGTACAGTACAATATGAGATTTTGAGAACACCTTCACATACTTTTATTATAGTATATTGATATAATGGCTCTATTTTATTATTAGTGATTGTTGTTAAGCTCTTCCTGTCCCTAATTTATAAATTAAACTTTAACATGCATATGTATATATAGAAGAAAACATAGTATATACAGAGTTTGGTTCAATCCACAGTTTCAGGCATCCACATGGGGGGTCTTGGAACAGATCCTTCACAGATAAGGGGGGACTGCTATAGCTCAAACCAAAATTTCCAGTTAAATCTTTGCCTTTGGGAAGCCAGGATGGCTCAGCGAGTTAAATGCTCGCTTTGCAGCCCCTGAGACTGAGGATTGAATCCTGGCCCTGGCCTGTGCAGACCCATATGCTGAGCTGGGGTGTTTTTTCCATGTGGGAGACCTCCAGTTCAGTTCTTGCCCCCCAGTTTGGCCCCTGGCTCAAGGGGGCATGCCTCCCATGTGGGAGGCCCCCAGCTCAGTTCCTGTCCTACTTGGCTCCTCCCCCCGCCACCCACCTGTGTGGAAGGAAACCATGTTGAAAACTGATGGCATCCAACTATGGAGACTGTTGTGGGCCCTCCTCCTTCTCTCTGTCTCTGTCTCTCTCTGTCAAAAACAATAAAATAAATCTAAAAAAAAAAAAAAAAATTTGTCTTAGGGCCTGGTAAGATAGATATCTGCATGCTCTATCCCAGGACTGTCCCCTGGCCACCCCTGGGGAGGGTCAATGCAAGGAAACTGCTGAACCAAATCCAGGGGGCCGAACCCCTGAGATCTACAGAGGACGACTCTGCCTCCTCTGGTTCCACAGGGCAGGGGTCCCTGGAGAGGTGGGACAGGCTGAGCATGTGCCCCACCCAAACACTACACACCACAGCGGGAAGTGTGGCCCCAGATGAGGAAAGCAGGAGAGATAAAGAAATGCTGTCGCTGCAAATGGGAAGGAATGTTTGGAAGCAGGCCCCTGGTGTGGACTGGAAATGTGAAAGAAGGAACGTTTGGGGGAGATCAGGAAGGAGACTGTGAAAAGCCCCTGGGGCTCAGCCCTCCCTCATCGAGAACTCAGTCCTTCGCTCTGAGCATATAAATAGCCTCAAGAATGCTTTGGCTACATCAGAACTCTGAGCCTAAACCTAGCAATTGAATCTCTCAGCCGCCCCACCAGCAAAATTAATTTGTCCTCACGGCTCAGGGAGTATGGGGACCACCCCTCTAGACAGCAGAGCAGGAGCAGAATTTGGACTAGAAGCCAGACTGTTTCTACCAGAGCAGACACTGTTGCCTGTAACTCACAGTAGGAAATGTATTTTACCGGGTGGTCAGTTGCACAAGTTTCACAAAATAATAATGGCCCTAACTACCCACAATGCACTTTGATTTCTAGTCTACTCTGTTTCCTATTTTGAAAACGCTGGGCATGACCCATTAGTGGATTTCACGACCAACTTCTGGGTGGTGGTGACCTACAGTTGATATACTGTCACTGAGTGTGTCCAGGAATGAAAGGGTATGGACAGTCCCTCTGGGCTTTTCCTGCCAGCCCCAATGTCCCGTTCAGGACTGTAATGATTGCTGATGGTTCCTATCTCCTGATCCAGTCATTCAAACCACGTATGGACACCACTTCAGCATTTTTTTTTTTTGCCATATCTCCACATCTCCTGTATTATGTATTATTGTATGACTATTCTCTCTAACCTGTTACTTTAAAACATCAATACTCACAGAGGTCAAAGGTTTTTGTTGTTGTTCTTGTTGTTCCCCAATGCAAAAGGAAACAAAAACACAACTATGAAAATAAAGCATGCTTTCCGTGTCCCACCTTAAATCATTGAACAGGTGGTCTTCCTGGCTCTGCTACTTGAACAAATACGGTAGATGACCCGACCGCCTCTGTAGCTGGAGCCGTCCCTAACCTCCAGAAAGGCTTCCTCCGTCTGTCTGTCCCCTCTCTGATAATAATCAGCACCATTATCATGGCTAACAGCATTTAATCCTCACACCAACCCTATAAAGTGTTAAGAGTCACCCCATTTTACAGATGAGGAAACTGAGGTGGGGGCAGGGATCAGGTAGACTTGCCCATAGCTGGGAAGTGATGGAGCCATCTGACAACACAGCCTGTGTAACTATGCTCACCTTGGAAGCTGCCCTTTCCCAATCTCAGCCCCAGTGTTGTTTCTTACATCTTCCTGGACTGCATGGCCATTGGGTTGCTCTTCCTCTGTTCCCAAAGCATTCACTTCGTGCCTGTTTAATTCTTTGGAGATTAATCATAAATTAGAGACCTGCCTCTACCAGGCTGGAGGCTTCTTGAATGAAAGTCTGCATCTTATTCCTCTGTGTATCTCAGGGTCCGGAGCTGTCTGGGGCATCAGAGGCCCTCAGTACCTGTCTCTTGAGCTCTGGTATCTTTCCTTGTTGTTTAACAAACACCCGGAATTCTTTACTGAGTAATCAGCTCACAGGCTGGCTTCTAGTGAAGCCCTGGAATAGTCAGAGGAAAGGGAAGATGAGTTAGAGGCAACAGAATCAACAGGTCCTAACCTTGGGTTCACAGATCCCCAATGGACCCACACCTAATATGCAGGAACTTAGATGGGAACAAAATTACATCCTTATTCACTGTCCTCTGGTGGAAATTCAGCATTTCCTTCCAATGGAACATGACCCTCCTGACTTCGTCACCAGTAAAAACACTGACAGTTTCATTTCACATCACTGTTGTAGCAGACGTTTCAAAATATTTATACCCATCACTTCCTGGAAATTCTGGTTGTTTTCAAACCCACTGCTAGATCTTATATTCAAGAGATCAATAAAGAGACACATACAGTACATACCACACCACAATTAAAAAAAAAAAAAAGCCTAAGTATCTGTATATTGAAAGGATTGGCATTTCTTGGTAATTGCAATAGGACCAGTAATCTTACGTATTTTATTTATGCTTTTTAAAAACATAATTCTAAGATGGGCCCATGGACCTCACCTGCCTGGGGTAAACGTGGCACAAAAAGGGTTAAGACACTACATAGAGAATAATGGTTCAGAGCCAGGTGGGGAGCCAGACAATCTCAAGTTTAAACCATCACTCTGCCATTTATAGGCCAAATTCCCCGGGCCTCAGTCCCCTCACCTGTAGAATGGGGGTTACTACCTAGCTTACTGGGTTAGCATCTAGCCCCTGAGTAAAGGTGATGTCCAAACCCAGCCTGCACAGCCTGGGGAGGGCCCGCATTTCCCTCGGCTTCCTACCTCTCTCGTCAGAGAAGTCATTTGTCCTCTAAGCTTGGCCGGGTCCAGCACCCTGTAACTGGACAGAAAGGCTGACTTCATAAATTTCTTAGATACTCTATCCCATTTCTGAGCCCCAAATCTGCAACCTGCTCCCCAAAATGCTCCCAGAAAGGCCAGTCATCTCCCTGTTAAGCAATGACCATGCATTTCCACATTTGTCCACTGGGTGGGGCTGGCTCACGCTCCTAATGCGTCAGCCCAACTAGGGGCAGAACCAGAACTCTTCACTCAGAGGTGCCCTCCACCCCGCCTCCCACCATGCCCGTTTTTACCCCTCAAATAGAGGCTGGCATACAGTAAAGTGCTTCCTCTGTGCTACTTTCCAGTAACCTTCTGCTCTAAGAATGTGGTGACTACCCTGACTTTTAATATCATACGATGTCTGACAATTAATGTCGCAAACTTGCCACCGTGCATGTACGTTGGCAGCGCTGTACAAACAACTCGGTAAGGTTTCACAACGTTGGTATATCAGTGTCTCACAGCTGTGTTTGTGTGGACGAGTGGCAGTGTCTTGCTGAGTGGCGTTCATTATTATTGCGTGTTTCTGTGTGCCATCGTGAGAATTTCGGAACTTGAATTAGAGCAACGAGGGAATGCCAGAATAGCTCAGCAGATTGTGTGCTTGCCTTACAACCCTGAGGTCTTGGGATTGAGTCCCAGCCCCAGCCGTGGTAACCCCTGGGACGGGGGCCCCCAGTTCAGTTCCCACCCTGTGCAGCCTCACATCTACTTGTGTGGCATAAAGTTATGTAGCTATGTCACAGCTAATGATATACAACTGTGGAGACTGCTCTGGGCCCTCCCCCTTCTCTCTCTCTCTCACCTTCTCTCAAGCAATAAAAAATAAATCTTAAAAAAAAAATTAGAGCAATGAACAAACATTAAATTTCTTCTTCAACTTGGCAAGAGTGAAAGTGAAATCAGGGACATGTTAGTCCAAGTTCATGGGGATAATGCCATGAAGAAAGCGACAGTGTACAAATAAATGAATGAAAAGTTTTGCTAAGGGGAGAGAAAGCATCATGATGAAGAGAAGTCAGGGTAGCCAGTAATGAGCAGAACTGATGAAAACATTGCAAAATTCTTCAAATAGTGTGTCAAAATTGTTGGCTGACTGTGAGAAGCATAGCAGACCAAGGAAACACTGATAGAGAAACAGAAAATCTTCACTGAAAATCTTGGCAGGAGAAAGGTGTGTGCAAAAATGGTCCCAAAGGAGCTCACCAATGAACAAAAGCAAAAGAGAGCCAAAGTTTGCCAAGATCTTTTGCAGAGACAAGACAATGTTTTGGGTTGTGTTATCACTGCTGATGAAACATGGGTGTACCAATATGACCCTTAAACAAAGTATCAAAGTGCACAATGGAAGTAGCCAATTCTCCAGGACCAAAAAAATCCAATTGCTCCACATCCTTCTCAGTACTTTATGGGTCAGTCTTGACTTTCAGCCATTCTAGCAAGTGTCAAATAGGAGGCTCTTTTTCTTTTAGTATTAAACAGTACAACTGACTTCCAATCAATTGTGGTTTTAATTTTCATTTCCTTAAAAACTAATCACATTTAACATATTTTCAAATGTTTAGCTGCCATCCACCTTTTTTGATGAAGTGTCTTTTCAAATATTTTTCCAATTTAAAAAAAACTGAGCTTTTTCTTTGCTTATTATTGAGTATAGAGGTCTCTTTATGTATCTTGGATACAAGTCCTTTAGCAGGTATATAATTTGCAAATATTTTCTCCTAGTTTGTGAGTTATGTTTTTATTGTCCTAGTGTCTTTTGAAGAGCAAAGGTTCTTAATTTTGGTAAAGTCCAAACAATTTTTTCTTTTATGGATTATACATTTTGTGTCTTAAGAAATCTTTGCTTGGGGAGGCCGGGATGGCTCAGTGGTTGCTCACTTTGCAGTGCTGGGGACTGAGGATCGAATCCCAGCCCCGGCCCGTGCAGAACCATATGCTGAACTGGGAGCTCCCCCAGTTCAGTTCTCTCTCTGTCTCTGTTTCTGTCTCTGTCTCTGTATCTCTCTCTCTGTCAAAATAAATAAATATTTATAAAAAAAAAGAAAAGAAAAGAAATCTTTGCTTACTCTGAGGTCACAAAGATGATCTCCTCTGTTTTCTTCTAGAAATTTTATGTCAGGTTTTACCTTTAGGCCTCTGATCAATGAACCTATACTAGTGAACTTCCAAAGGCTATTTAAAGGGGGTTCTGATCCTATACATTTTGAAAGAGGTCACAGTTTATGTCCAGTAAAACATTGCAGATATAGAAGGAGGGTCATAGTGTCTGTGCATAGAGTCAAGCAGTAAGGATTTCAGCTAGTTCAGAGTTTATCTTTCAGAATAAATGACATGAAGTTCTGGGGACTGTATCCTCCCTTTGATAACTGTCCCATCTATAGTAGATATTTAGGAGGCTATAAATATGCCCTTTCATGCTACAAATAATTTCACTTGGTCTTGGCTTTGTTTCTCTGCTCTTCAGAGGCTGACTTATTTGGCTTTTCATAAAGTTCAGAGTTGGGAGGGAGGCTTGTTTAATGTAAAGTGACAAGCAAATGCTAAGTATAACAACAAATGTACAGAGAGTTCATCTTGCAACCAAGATAATTAATTTGTATGAGCTAAATAACTTTTAATAATTGTTCACCAATGTCCAGGGTCTAGTTGAGCCAATTGAAGGATTGGTTTCTCTCTTACAGAGTGAAGAACTTGGGATATTTCTTTAATTTTATGGGTATTTTTTTTAATATACCTGGAGCCACAGTTAAAGTTCATGAGTTATTTTATTCTTCCTTTACAGAGACAAGAGACAACCCCTTGGTTTGGGGAATCCCAGTGGCATCCCTAGTTGCATCGGGCCTGGTTCTAGAATCCCCAGAGTTTTTACAAAGGGACTCTCAAGTTCAAAGTCCCAGTTAGAGCTAGAAAAAAGACATATGAGAAAACCAAATGTTCCTAAAGGTGAGTTCTCTATATCCCAAAGCAGCTGACCAATACACACTCTGCCATAGAGGATCCATGGCTTCGGTAGTCTTTAGGTGGGGGAAATTCTTGTATGAATAGCATCTAGCACACTGTGTCCCCCAGGTGGAACACACAGCCATCAGAGAACTTTAGAGACAAGGCTAAAGTCTGTCATGTATTAACTATTGGGTGGTGATGGTCACTACTGTAAAAGACGTCTGAAGGAGAGAACTACGGTGAAAGGGGAAGGGAACAAGGACTTTCCTGGTATACAGCAGTAAACTATGGTGGCAGCAAGGTAAATCCCTAAGAATCCTATAGCATTAGTCCAGCAGTTTCCCTTTTCACACACTAGACTTGAGGTTATTTATCTGGTATGACATGCAGTCCTAGGAAACTTCACTCAGTAACGCCCTTTCCTGCTAGGCTATAGCTGCCACAGGGCTCTGAGTGTGTTGTCTGGCGAGCTGTTTGGATGGCGGCATGGGGTTCTGCTTGCTTCTGGTGTAAGGTTCTCGCAGGTAAGGGGAAGGCCAGAGACAACTCACTCACTACAGCCCATGCGTGCATCACTAGGATTCCAGATCCCAGCTAACTGTAACAGCAAATTAGCAAAAGTGCTAATAGTTCTTTTTAAACTTCTTTTTTTTTTAAGATTTATTTTATTTTGACAGAGAGATACGAAGAGAAAGGGGAGGGCCCAGAGCAGTCTCCATAGTTGTACATCATTAGTTTTTGACATAGTTTCATTCCACATAGGTGGGCGCGGGGCTGCGCAGGGTAGGAACCAGGCTGGGAGCCTCCCCCATGGGAGGCATGCCCCCTTGGGCCAAGGGCCGAACTGGGGAGAGGGGGGGATGAGCACCAAACTGGGGGACTCCTGCATGGAAAGCATGCCCTTTGCCTGCTTGGAGCCTCCCACATGGGAAGTATTCGATCCTCGGACCCTGGGCTGAAGTATTCTATCCTCAGACCCTGGGGCTGCAAGGCAAGCGCTCAACCTGCTGAGACATCCTGGCTTCCCCTTTTATAACTGTTGGTGAACTGCCTTTAAGCAACAGCCCGTTCAGTTTCTAGGGAAATCACAATGTGACAGTATATTAACACTTGGCTGTCACACCACCTGTGATTTCCCTCTGATCAGATGTAGGCAACAGGCCTGGGTTACTAGCTCACTTTTTTTTTTTTAATTTTATTTTATTAATATTTTATTGTTTTTGAGAGAGAGAGAGAGAGAGAAAGAGAGAGAGATACAGAGACAGAGAGAGAACTGAACTGGGGGCATTCCCCAATTTAGCATATGGGTCCGCACAGGCCGGGGTCTGGATTCGATCCTCGGTCCCTGGGGCTGCAAAGTGAGTAGCTCACTTTTTAAATGGTTACTTTAATACTCATCATTCAAGAAAAGCTTTTCTGACCTTTATAAAGCAAAGTAGCAGAACTTTGATGGTTAGTACTGAGTGAACTTGGGTCAGGAAGATAGTCTTTCTTTTCCGATTTTCCCTGAATCAGGGCAGGCAGTCTCCTGTCCCTGAGCAAGACCATCAGCCACTCAGGGCCGCCAATTTGGGTGAAGTGTCTGTTTGCATAATCCGTTTTCCTCTGAGAGCTATGAAAGCAATTTGTCCATCTGTTTCTGGCAAAGCAGCCCATTAGCCTGTCCTTACTGTGACTTGGATCTCATTTAGATGTCAGCTACATTTATGAGCCCTCAATTCATTAAACCATCGAGATAAACAGACGGGACCTCGCATGCAGTATGAGGGCAAAATGACTTGGAGAGCCTGGAGATCAGTCAATAAAAACCTATTTGCTGTGCCATTGAGTACGGCGGTGGCTCCCAGAAGAGGCACCTCGTTCTGAGTGAATTAGCAGACTAAAAATAGCCCTACATCGTGGTTGAGAGAGACAGAGTGGGAGAAAGCAGAGGCAATCAGCACCCAATGCCACGGAGGAGACAAGAGAGGGGTTCATTTCAAAAGTGTTGTCGGTGTCAGAAACATCCAAACCTGTAGAGAACTTTAATGAGTTAGTTTGAACCAAACTGATGACCACTGGCAAGACGCAAAAGCTCAACAGCTTAAGAAAATGCTCCAGAGAATGGCAGTTTTGCAGGTTACTTTATCCATTAGAATCAAAGGAGGGAATGTAAGGGGGGTTACATGAAATCCAGCGGTGGTAGATTAAGGGATGGCAGAAAGCAAATCTGTGGGGTCGAATAAAAGTAAAATGGAGAGGCAGGTATTTCTTATACATGGGTGGGTACAGGACAGTTAATAACATTTGCAGCACATAGAGCTGGTCTCGGGGGAATAAGACAACAGTGAAGGGTTCTGTGGGTACTCTGGTGTGGAGGATTGTGCCCTGAGGGGTCTGGAAAAAGGGATTACTCTCACAATCCCTGGAGTGTGTTCTCTTAGATGCAAAAAGACAGTAGACAGGCTCACGTAAGGTAAAGACTGACCTTTGTCAAGGAAGCTACAGGCCACGGACATGACTACCCACCATGACGAGCTTGCAGGAAGGAATTTTTATGTTCAGACCATCCTATGTGGTTCATTTTGGTCTCTGGGTGTGTAGGGCCCCCCACACTGGCCTCCCCTGGGTGGGTCAGCTTTAGTTTATGGTCCCTTTTCTGTCCACTGTGTGAAAATGGTGGGTGATCAGGAGACGTGAGCTGCCACCGGATCCCACAGGCCCTAACCAGCCAGTATCACTGAACGCAGTTCCTCATTGCTGCTCAGACACGGCCTCAGTCATTCACCAGCAATTATGGGAGGCCTCCGCTGTGCAGAACATCAGGTGCTGCGGGCGAAGATGTAAGGCAGGTTCTGCAGCCAGGACGCTCGTAACCCAATGTTGGTGCGGAACCAGTACTCAGCGTCATACCAAGTGTCAGGAAGCAGCTAGGGAGCCCAGGTAGAAAATCATGTTTATCCTTTCCGTTTGCCTGTGATAAACAGAAAGCTTCTACCTCCAGTAATCAATTCCGTTTCTATGTAATCTGGTCTCACACCTGCACAAACACAGGTTATAAAAATAAGTCAATCTTTTTAGTTGTATAACTTGATAAGATTACAAATTTTCTAATTTTTAAAATGAGGATATAAACCACCCAAAACTAAATTTTTTAAAGATTAAATTTGGCCTATTCATTGTCTAGTGAAAGACATATTTAATAATAAAATATATGGGATTTAAAATTATGTAACTTTTTAAGAAGAGATGGTTGTTTTGTTAATCCTAAAACTAACTGCCTTCAAAACAAGGCAAAGAGGCAGGAGGCTTCAGCTAAGTTAGGGAGGTTGTGTGCCCACCATTCCCGGCCCCAAATCACTAAGAGGAAGAACAAAAAGGAATTTTGAGGAACTTCAATAAACCCAAGATACAGTTTTCTGTGACAACCTCACAGCTTTCTTTTTGTTGGAAAACATTTTCAGTGAAAACAGTCTGTGAAGTCTAAAATGGTGCAATGTATTTCCTTATTTGATGTGTTTAAGTGCCTGCCTGTGTAAATGAACCTCTCACACCACTGCATATAGGAATCAGGCAAATCTGGACCAATTTGGTCAAAGTACATACTATAAGAGTCAAGTCTCATCTCTGCCATCGATCTTCCCCTAGATCTGCATAGGGCTGGCCCCTCACCATTCACTTTTCTGCTCAGAGGTCACTGGTTAAACTCAGACGAAGGAGGGAGCAGCATCAGGGACTTGCTCAGGTCTCATGTTTGGTTAATGGGATGGACAGCAGTTCCACCAGCCAAGTCAGGGAGTTTAGGAGAAACTGCAGGCTATGGGGAGGTGGGTGTCCAGAGTGAGGGAAGGAGAGGTGATGATTAATTCAGTTCCCTATGGACATCCTGTGGAATCTGTGGTGATGTCCAACACACAATTGAATATATAGTTCTGGAGCGCAGGTGAGTAATATGGCAGAGAGAGAAGAGAACATCAGTATACAGAAGAGAGTAAAAAACCATTAAGGGCACGTGAGATCACCCCAAGAGAAGGGAAGAGAGTTAAAACAGAGTGAGCATAGAATCCTGGAAAACACCAAGATTTAAAGGACAGATGAAGTGAATTCAGTGACAGGAAGAAAGAATGGCCAAATTGGAGGAAAAAACAAAAGAAAGATATCAAGTTTATAATCATGGCATCAAATAAGATAGAGGAGTCAAGGTAGGGCTAAGAAACTGAATTATGTCCACTGAATTATGTCCTTCACTATTGCAGTTTCTATTGTGTGACAGAAAAAAAGCCAGCGGGTTGAATGAATGGGGAGGGGCAGGGGACACTTTTTTCCTCCTAAGTCAGGGAGAAAGAAAATAGAGCAACTAGAGGAAGGATGAGGAAGCTGGGAAGGACTTTTTTATAAGCAGAAGAGTCTTGAGTATGAGAAGCCTGTAGCAAGAGAGAGCACAAAATTACAGGTGGGAGAGCAGTGGATAGATTAGATGGAGAGAAATGATGGAATCCAGAGCACAGGGGTTGATTGGTGCTCAATGGGAAGAGGCTACCCAAGACCCAAAGAAGTGACTGGTGTGAATGCAGGGAAGTCTAGAGGTGAGGGCAAGAAGAGAGAAAAGCAACACAGTTTCTCAGTGCTCTTGGTGAAAAGGGGTTAGTGGAGACAAGGGGAATGGAAGGTGAGGCTGAGCAAAGATAAATGAAAAGATGACTTTGAGCAGGGTTCAGGAGTCTTAGAGATCTAGAGAAGAAATGAGATTTGTTTGAGGTTGCATTGCTCGTACTGCTTAGGAATCCGGCAGTAAGAAGGGGCTGGTTTGGAGAGGAGAACTAACATATACTGAATGTCCATTATGTCTCAAGCACTGTTCGTGGTGTCTTATATAAGGTTATTTAGATCACACAATGCAACCCTATAAGGTACTTACTAATATCCCCATTTTTAAAAAAAATATATTTTTATTTATTTCTTTATTTTTGACAGAGAGAGAGAGAGAGAGAGAGAGAGAGAGAGAGAGAGAGAGAGAGAGAGAGAGAGAGAGAGAGACATACAGAGAGAGAACTGAACTGGGGGAGCTCCCAGCTCAGCATATGATTCCACACGGGCCAGAGCCAGGATTCGATCCTCGGTCCCTGGTGCTGCAAACTGAGCGCTTAACCCACTGTGCCATCCCAGCTTCCCCTAATATCCCCATTTTGTTGATAAAAAACGTTGAGGTTCTGAGAGGCCAACTAACTTGTTCACGGCCATTAGGCTAATAAGCACACAAATCCATGTCTTTGACTTCAAATGTGGTAGCAATCCTGAGGCCCTCGGCCAGTCCCCTTTCCATTCAACCACAATTTTTTCCCGTGGCACTTACTAAGAATGCTGCTGCCCTAGACAACAATAACAAGTAATACTAAATGCATCAGTGGAAAAATCAATTCGAGACTAAAATATTTGAGGTATATTTTTGTTCACTAAAGAAAATATCACTACACAGACACACAAGTCCTACTGCCTCATAAGTTACTAATGGGAGAAACATTTTACATGGTTGACCGAAACCAATGCTATAGAAGTAGAAGACAGTGTAGACTAAAGAGAAGAAAGATGCCTGATAGTTCTTTGCTTCTTTGCTATTGTATTGGTTGTGAGCATCCTTTTTTTTTTTTTAAGATTTATTTCATTGTTTGAGAGAAGGTGAGAGAGAGAGGGAGAGAGAAAGGGGAGGGCCCAGAGCAGTCTCGATAGTTGTACATCATTAGTTGTGACGTGGTTTCATTCCACACAGGTGGGTGTGGGGCTGCCTGAAGTGGGAACTAAACTGGGGGGCTTCCTGCATGGGAGGTGAGAACCTTCACCTCTGAGCCATCCTGGCAGTTACCAGTTGCACCGAAGTTCAGCATATGGGTTTACACAGCCTGGGGCCAGGATTTGAACCCCAAACCTCACAATTGTGAGGACAGTGTTCAACCACTGAGCCATCTCAGTATCTCCTGTAAACATCTTATATTTATAATTTTTATAGAAATTTTCTGTAACTAAAAAACTTTTAACAATGCAAAGCATACACACACATGTGAAACTATCATGTTTATAGGTTAGCAACGTAAAACCTACAGGAACACACATACACACACCAGAAGTATCACAATAATTAATATATGTAGCACTTAATATGTGCCAAGCAATGTTGGGGTTTTACCTAACATTTAACCCTCTCAAGAGCCTAAAAGGTAGGTCCTATTGTTGTACAAATGGGGAAACTGAGGGACAGACTGATGAAGTAACTTGCTCATTACCACGGTGCTAGTAAGCAGTAAAGCAGACTCCAGGGCCTGTAGTCTTAGACACTGCTAGCCTGCTTTTTATAAAACATAAAGGGTGGTTGTGTCTTCCCCCCTCTGGAGAGTTCTGAGATTGCATTTTAGAACTTTTTTTTTTCTAAAGGGCAGTGGGATGGGCCAGGTTATCTTCAGACTTAATGTTCTGGCACATATAAATTGTGACAAACAAAAACTGTCTTAAACCTGACCAGAATATGATGGTCTGATATGATTATCAGCTTCCCCTTCTGCTGGGAAAGAAAAGAACAAAACATTTCTTATAAACACTTGAAAGAGCAGTCCAGGGAGGGGCCCAATTACTTTTTGCCAAGAGAGACTCTTGTTTATTTAAAAGCTCATACCTTTCTGGCAGGTTTTAAACAAAACTTTGAAACTCTGAAATTAATGGGCTGGGAAGTTAATAAACAGCTTAAGTACTATTTCACGATTCTACAAAATGTAAAAAGTACAGAGTTGTAACATTATGAGTAGCTCTTCAGGACGGTACTCTAACATGGCACTTCATGACGGTCTGGACCCTCCCTGAGGACTACTCTGTAAAGACTATTGCTGCTTCAAAGCAGTGGTCCTTGTCAAGGAGGAAAAGGGATGATGCTACAGCATGTAACAGCCTGCCTTGTCCTTAAGACCAAGGGTATGGTCTCAATACAGAGTATAACGTGCTATATAATGAACAGTTTTTAATTCTCTGGCTGAGTGATACTGATATTCCCATTCAAATCCATTCTACTTCACTACCAAGTACCTCAAATGCATTCTCCTTGCCAACATCCTGCTCCAAAACCTCCAGGAGCCACCCAATAACGTATTAAGTTATTTAGCATTTAGTTATTTCCAGTGTCCCTTAAACTTACTTTCCACTACTTCCTGTTTTAGTCACAAATTTTTGCCCATTCACTGCCCTCCATGCTAGAACAATCCCAAAGTCTACCTCTATTCCTCTGCCCAATTTCCTCTCTGCAACATTCTTCCAATGTATTTACATGCTCATCACCCTTCAAAGCCCACTCACTCAAGCCTCAGCCCCTAGAAGTCTTCTTTGAAGATACTGTATCTACGTGAATTTCCACTCAAAGCATTTATTATATACTATCTTTGATGTTTTTCTATCCCTGTTCCTTCTATCTAATCAGATTATTTGAGAGAAAGGACCGAGCTTTTAACTCCGGAGTCCAGTACAGTAGTGGGCACCATGTACATGTCCGATAATTGCTGAAAGTGACTCTAAACTGTTTTAAAAAGATATGTAGATAGTACCAATTGTCTCAAAAGGTCTAAAATTTGACACAAAATTCCATGAAGATCAGTCTTTTTAAGAAGGAGGTGTAGGGGAAGCTGGGATGGCTCAGTGGGTTAAGCAATCACTTTGCAGCCCTAGAGCCTGAGGATTGAATCCCAGCCCCAGCCCAGGCGGACCCATATGGGGTGTGCCCCCAGTTCAGTTCTTGCCAGGGCCTATGTGGGAGGCTCCCGGCCCAGTTCCTGACTGGTGCAGCCCTGTGCCCACCTGTGGAGTGTAACTATATGGAAAACTAATGCTGTCAACTATGGAGACTGCTCTGGGCCCTCCCCCTTCTATCTCTGTCTGTCTGTCTCTCTGTAAAAAAAAAAAACCAATAAAAATAAATCTTAAAAAAAAAAAAAAAGGTGTAAAATAGAGTAACACAACTTTAAGCCAGGTCTCTGCCTACATAGACATCTGAGTTTAGAAGTCCATTTCCCTTCTAGTAGATTGATCATGTGTAGACAGCTACTTGGAACATGAGAAGTTGTAAAGACCCTCTAAAGAGGAGAAATTAGCAAAGCAGGCAGGCAGAAACTTCTTGGGCTGCCTTTTTTCTATAAACTACTGGTGGGTTAATTTAATATATGAGAGAACTCAATTTTTTTAGTCTTCTGCTTTCATTGTACTTCAAAATGACACAGTAAGGAAAACAGAATACACTATTTATCAATTATGTCTGTATTATTAAAGATGTAATCACTTGTAAGTTGTCAGTTTTCTTGTAACATGAAATAGTGTAGCAGAATAACCTCATAAAATCATTTGCATTACCTGATTGTTTCAGATATTTATCATCATTTACCAAGACTTTGGTTTCTGTGTGCTGATCGGAAAGAGATTTCTCACAAATAGGACAGGGTTTGGCTTTTTCTTCACAGTGTATGACATGGGAATTTTTAAAGCAGTAGATAAGACCTTTCATGCCAGGCCCTGAACTAACACTTTACATGTATTTCCTCATTAACCATCACTACTATCACCCCCATTTTACAAATGAAGAAAGTGGTTCTGAGAGGTAAAACCCGAAGTCATGGCTAGTATGTGGTCAACCTGGGATTTAGGTTTGCCTAATCCTAAATCCCATTTTCTAGAAATTAGCTAACGTTTATTTTGATTTGTATAAATCCCTTCAGAAATGAGTATGCTGTGATCATTGCTGCTTTTAAACTTTGTGTTTTCAGAATAAAGAGACTTGATGACTCTGGTTTTCCTTCAGATTCAAGTGTACCAGCTCCTTTCATTGTTTTAATTATCCTAAGGAGTCCCTGATTATCCCTACTTATCTTTGAAGCCCTCCAGTTACTGCATCAGTTATGTTTTTTCTTCATTTACCATGACTGGGCTCCTACTGAACTCAAAACGTGTTCAGAGATACGGGTACGAGCCAGACAAAATATGTCTTCATGGAGCTGAAGGCATACCACATAATCAAGGTATGGGGATTTAAATTTACCAAACATAACATGAATGTTTCCTACATGCATCTTAACTCAATGATGAGACAAAAGACTTTCTAAATCCTAAACCCATGACATTTAGTTCTACCTGTACGACAGAGCACTTGGCCATCTGTCTCGTTTTGTGGTTACATCAAGAGATTCTAATTTAGTCACAGATTTAGTCCCCCGTACAGTGGTTGAAACTTTGCATCAATTTGCCCCACAGTTACTGATTATCTTATTTGAGGAACAGATTAGGAGCTCCGTTGCAGGAAGTTAGCTGTCACACGGCGCCTTTGGCACTGCCTTCCTCCAAGAAACCTCCCTTGGTCTGGTAGAGGTCACAGCTCCACCGACCCAGTGCTGGTAATTAATGGCTGCCCCCAACTAGAGTGTAAGCTCCATGAAGTTCCACCGGAGACCGACAGCACGTGTTCGTGACTGACATCCACTGGGGGAGCGCGAAGGATAGACTCCCATTACCCCTCAGACGCCCAAGGACGGGACACGGGGGTCATGGTGCCCGACACCGCCGCCACCTGAGGCGAAAAGAACGAGTGTTAGCCAAGGTACCATCAGTCCAGGGACCCCAACACCCTCACGCAAACCGGAGACGCCGACCTCTCACCTCTGGCGTAACACCTACGCGAGATCTGCGGATCGGCAGCGCGGCGCCCCAGCCAATCCGGGGCCCGCTCCGGCACGCCCCACCCACCGCGGACCTGCACGCACTCACTCGTCGGTCCCTACCCCGCGTGCCGGCCCTGGCTTCTGATTGGCTGGATCGGGCTGTGGGCGGGACAGAGGGAAGCTGCCCAGACCGCGCAGGCAGGGGCCGAGAAGGCCGGTGGAAGTTTGAGAGGGTCGGTGGTTCTTTGTAAGTGAAGTGTAAAGGGCTATTGGGCGTGGGGGACGCCAACCGGTGGTGGGGGGCGGGCGGGAGGAAGTGGGGCCGCACTTGGCTGAGCCGCCTGCACCTTCGGAGGGTTGGGGGCCATGGGGCTGGGAGTGGGGCGAGGCCTGGAATGGCGGGGGCGAGGTATAGTTGGCGGGGACCAGGCTGGACTTCGTAGTTCAGGGAGGTTGGGGGTCCAGAGGACGTCGGTTGCGAGGACACGGAACCAACGAGAAGATGAAACCAATGCTTGTAGACTCGATCGTGGCTGAGAGAGGACTGGCGGGTGGGGCGACAATGAGTGACCCGTGGAGGGGGCTGGGGCCGACAGCGGGGAGCAGTTAGCACGGAGCATACTGGGAGCGCGGAGCCGAGCAGTGGATGAGGAGGGGTTGGGAGGGCGAGCGCTCCTGTCATGGAGCCCTGACAAGGTCACGGGGAGAGGGGAGGAAGGTGGAAAGGGTGAAGCGAGGGCGTAAAACCACACGACCTTCCTGTTCTCTCCGACCCCGTGTTTCCTCCCACTTTTGGGGACCCTCTCCGGCCCTAGGAAGGGGGGAAGGCCACAGGCTCTGTCTAAAGCCTCTGTGATGGAATTTAAATTTCTTCCGGTGAGAGATTACAAAACATTAGTATGGGTTTAGGACTGGGAGCAGCCGAAATGATTCGGCAGCGTTACTCGCCCTTCTCTTTTTATTACGGGCATGGGAAGCAGTGTGCCTCTTCTGGGTACTCCCCTAACAAAGGCATCTGTGCTTCCGGAAGTATGCAGGTATTTTCGAGGAGGGCCGGTTTGGATGAAAAGTTCTTACAGGTGGAAGTGGTACCAGGCCCCAGCATGACAACAGTTGAGTCCTATACCAGGGCGTCTCATACTTCCGTGTGCACCAGAATCACTTGAAGAGGACTTATTAAAATACACATTCCTTGGGCCCTGCCCCAGACCATCTGAATCAGAATCTTCCTGGTGGGGCTCTGGCAGCCGTTTTTAAACAAGCTGACAAGCGACTGATGCAAAATCAAAATTTCAGACCATTTTTGTTAGGTAGTCTTTCCTGAGAGTAAAATGACAAGCTGTGAAGATCCTTCAGTCTTGCATCACTTGATGCTGGGCAGCTAGCTAGCTCATCTTCCCTTGTGCCTCTTCTAGGTTCTTATGCCCTTGGAAAGGTCTTCAGTAGTGTTTTACTCATTGTACAGAATTCATGTTCTCCAGACTGGCTTTGACTATCTGGTTAATGATGTCTCTTTTTGTACCTGTTTAACTTTCTGACAGAGATCTGGGTCAGTTGCTGTGGGTGGATAAGAAGATGATAATAAAGGAAAATCTAGAAGTGGTGCTAGTGAAAAAAATCTTCTCAAGTCACATTTGAAATAGATAAGTTACTGAGGAATAAGGCTCCATTTAATTTTAGGCATGACTTGCATACTTTTTACAATTCAAAGAAAGAGATGCCAACTTCTGTTAGGGAATGGATTTTAATACTTTTCATATTGAAAATATACCAGCATCATAAGATTGATGATTTGACAATATATTGTCAAGCAAAAGAATGCTGGACAATGTATCAGGAGAGCTGGGTTCTAGTCCTATCCTGCTAGAAGTGTATTTCTGCTATTGAGCAATTCTGTATCTGTAACCCTTCCTAACCCCTTTTCCATCTCTGAAATAATGCTGTTGGCATGAAATAATCATCTGGGTGGTTATTCTCAAAGTATATGATTTATGGTTACTGACCCTTATACTGTAAAAGTTAACCATTTTCAGTTGGCTGTACATTATGAATACTTGGGAAACATCTCAGTTGCAATTAGGAAGAGAATTATCAAAATCTTATATTCTGGGAGTATTACAAATATAATACTGTTAAAATATATAAGATGGTATAAAATACCATGAGATAATAAGTGCTGGGTTTTTAATATTCCTCTTTATTTTATCCTGAAATGTTCACACAGAGTGTTCTGGATCAGAGACTAATCATCATTAGTTACTTAAAGCAAATAATGACTGCATGGTCCCCCCCCACACCCTGATTCTTACCCCAGGTACCACTTTCTGAAAGCCAGATCAAACATCCTCCCCCTACAGACTTCAGAATTTGTATCAGAGGTAAGGAATGGAGCAATCAATGGGTTTTCTTCTGTTCTTTTATATACAGAACAGAGAGAGCCATTCCCCTCCCTCCTGGGAGAAGGAAGAGGAAAAAAAGCTTTTGCTCCATTGACCTCTTGGACAATTACAGTGATCCAGATGTGAGAGGTTAGAGGAAAAACTACCTACTTCATTGCTTTTAAAGACAATATTCCTAAATTTACCTGAGAATGATTGTAACTGTTGAGAAGTATTACTTTTAAATTTATTCAGGAAGCATTTTGTGGTGTACTTACTACATGTGAAGCGTTTTGCCAGGCAATAGAGACAGCTATAAGCATATAAGCAGGGCAGGGGTAGCCTCCTGACTTGAAGGATTCAGTCCTTGACAGACTGAAACAGTTAAGCAGGCATAAGAATTATGGAGAAAACGTGGGGTTATATGGGACTGCATAACTAAAACACTTCTAAGCTTAGAGAATCAAAGAAAGAATTTCCAGAGGGGGTCAGTTAAGATAAGAATCTGAAAAATGGGAGGATTCAGCCAGGAAAGACAGTATATGAAGGAGAGGAAAAGGAAGGGAAGTATTGGAAATATCAGCTTGTGCAAAGGCTTGGAGGTATAGATAGGTTCTATAAGAAGTTTAATGTAATTAGAATGTGGTGTTGGCAAGAGAGATGAAAGAATTTATGATAAAAGTTATGCCTTTGAGAAGTTTGTAATTATGAAGGCAACTAATAAACATATGCTAACCTAAAATAAATACAATGTTTAATCTCTAGTCCATTTATGTAGTTTCTTGAAGGCCTATTTCAAATATTTCTCTGTGAAAAACGTCCCAAGCTTACTTTAACTAAAAGACATCACACTCTAAATTTAATTCTCATTGTCTCTGTTACGCTATGGCAAGTAATCGCACTCTGTCTTGTCTCTTTTAAAAAATCTAATTTTTGAATGGTTAATTATTTCAGTGTTTGTTTTATTTCTTCAGATATATACTGAGTGTCCTGAACCTTGAGCTTGTTGAACCTTGTATGTAATAAAAGCTCAGTAAGTAAGGGTTTATTCAGTTAGCAGGTAATAGAGTGCAAAGAGTCTAGTTCTAATCTGAGTTTTCTCCAATCTAGATGTGTGCTGCTACACAACTCCTGGATTAAGGTTGTCTTCTCTTGTCAAGTGACAGATGTAGACTCTTCCTGATGGGGCTGGGGACTTGAAGGAATGATTTCACTTTTCAAACTAAGTGCTAAGCCTCACCTCTAGAGTTGGATTTTATTTGAGGGCTTTATCCACTAATTTGTACCAATCAGAGACTTGTGCACTTAAACACCGTGTTTGACTCTCTTATTTTATCTATGGGTAAAGTTTATAGGCAGCTCAAATCAGCTTGGTGAAGAAGGAAGTACATACACAGTCACTGTGACTAAGGTGAAATTGAATTTGTTATTACATCATTGTGATGAAATGCCTGTTAGCTTCCCATGTAAAGGAAGATGACTGAAAAGAGAGAATGGAGACTTTGGTCCCTGTGATCATGGAAATGAATTTTTTTTTCTGGCCCCTTATTCTTATAATGACCCAGCTAGTAACATGCCTTTTGTGGTGCTACTTAAAGGAATAATACTGTAAAAGAAAGTAGAGAATTTTAAGAGGAAAGCCCAGAGAATATATAGTGTGTAAAGGAAGGCAGCTAAAGCTTAGGAGATATTTATTAAGAAGACCCTGAGGGTGGTTCAGTTTTATGTTACAGTGATACTAAAAATCAAAACATGAAATATAAGTTATGTTTAAAAGAAGACATTTCTAGCAATAGTATTTAAAATAAAAGCTTTGTCCTTAAAAGGAATAAATAATGAACTAAGTAGACATTTTTGGCTCTTCAAAATAACTTATCCTCCTCAGAGTCAGCCACCATCAGTAATAGAGGTTAGTGTAATTGGTTGGAAACTATTCAGAAGTGAAAACGGAAGCCACATAGCATGTTCAAATAAATAAGTCAGTTGCAGTTGAAAGCAATAAAAACTACACTTAACTACACTTAAAAGTGCTTAGTAGGATTTTCAACGTGGTATTAAAGAGGCAATAAGAAATATTAGTTTGGTTTGAGTAAAGTTCTCAAGTTGAAGTTGATTAAAGATAAAGAGAAAATTAATAGCTACTGTTGAAAAAAGAATTTTTTTTAATTCACTGTTATTAACAATGTGGTACAAAAAAAGGAATTGATTGTATGGGAAAAACATCAAAACAGTAAGGGGAATTAAAAACATACCACCCTCCCTAAAGGTGACTGGATTAAAAATACAGTTGATTTCTAAAAATATTTTTTGAAATTCATAGATAGTGTATACCAAATTTTTGTAGCAAGTACATCCAGTCATTGATTGTCCTAGTTGGTTTTAATTGCAGAACCCCATGGAAATTCTCTTTCAGGAAAATTCTTCAGTCGCTATGTCATCCAACACAGATGTTTCTCTGTCTTCATATGATGAAGATCAGGGATCTAAACTTATCCGAAAAGCTAGAGAGGCACCATTTGTCCCCATTGGTAAGTATGACTTTGACGTTCTAATAATCTGTTATATGCTTTAACACAGTCGAAATGTGATCAACTCGTTCATTAAGCACATCCATAAAGTATTTATTTTCAAACATTTTTTCAGGGAAAGTCGGGATGGCTCAGCGGGTTAATCGCTCGCTTTGAAGCCCCGAGGATCGAATTCCGGCTCCGGCCCAGGCAGACCCACATGCTGAACTGGGGTGTGCTTCCCGAATGCGGTGAGGCCCCCAGTTCAGTTAAAAAAAAAACCCAAAAATACTTTTCAAACATTTTTTCATCTGTTGAAATATGCTGAGATTGGCATAATATAACTCTCAGTATAAAAATTCTGTGTGTATTTAGACTTCTTATTTTATTGACTCATATTTCAGTGACTGTGTTGAGAGACCCCAGGACCACCTCAGTGATTTGCTAGGACTTATAAGACTTTTAAAAAAAGATGTTATACTCACAGTTATGGTTTATTACAGTCTCTGTATTAAAGATTTATTTTTATTGTTTTTGACAGAGACAGAGAGAAGGGGGCGGGCCCAGAGCAGTTTCCATAGTTGACAGCATTAGTTTTCCATATAGTTTCACTCCACAGGTGGGCACAGGGCTGCACAGGGCAGGAATGGGGCTGGGAAACTCCACATAGGCCCTGCAAGAATTGAACTGGGGGCACAGCCCAGTTCAGCATATGGGTCCTCATGGGCCGGGGTCAGGATTCGATCCTTGGGCTCTGGGGCTGTAAAGCGAGCGCTTAACCTGCTGAGCCAACCCAGCTTCTCCACGGTCTCTATGTTAACGGATTCCTTTCAGAGAGGGATGTAAGATAGGAGTTCTCCTGGTGCTCTTAAAGGAATTTATCTATTGGCTTCACAAGCTCGCATTTTGAAGATCTTAATTTTCTGGATCTGCTACTGTTTGCTACCAATTTTAGATTTTGGATTTTGAGATCAAATGAAAAACTTGATGTAAATGTTAACTAATTAATGATCCCATAAAGCATCCTTATAGAAATAGTTGAAGTACACTGACTGATGGTAAAATCGTCTTGGTTCCCTGCCCCCATGTGTCTGACATACTTGTGACTCTTTTACAGGAATGGCAGGTTTTGCAGCAATTGTTGCATATGGATTATATAAATTGAAGAGCAGGGGAAATACTAAAATGTCAGTTCACCTGATCCACATGCGTGTGGCAGCCCAAGGCTTTGTTGTGGGGGCAATGACTCTTGGTAGGTTCCTACAGGAAATTTTCAAATTTGTGGTTCCCCATTCATGGATTTCTTTGTAAATAAAACAAGGTAGATGCTTTTAGCTAACTTTGAAGCAGTCTGCAAATGTCATATATTTATTTTCATGGAAAAAGTGGATTAAAAATACTTCAAATAGTGACATAATTTTACTCTCTATGATATCTTACTAAGGTTTGAAAGAAAGAAAAGGTAATCCTGACCACTGAGTTTGTAATTTCATTGAAGAGTCTAGATGTGCAGATAGGGTTGGAAGTGAGATTCATTATCTCAGAGAGACATGATTACTATTTTATTGAGTTTTTGAAGGGAGAAAATATTCTTTTTAATGTAGGTATCACGTGTTTTTATTGGCTTTATAATTAATTGACTTTATCTGGTATTGTATAGCAAGAATGACTCCTTTTTATTTTAACAGTCTGAGCTAGTCATACTAGCTTCAAGCTACATAAGAAATGGAAAAGAGTTTTAGAAATTTCAATTGTTTAAGAAGGCCAGAACAGCCTAGAGTCTTGTTTCCCTAGTAAATATTGCATACTAGCAAGGATGCTGCTTTTAGCTATTTTATGAACTGTTTTTCATTTTCTTAATATTGAAAAAATATTTAAATGCGTAACTAGCACTCTTTTTCTCTAGGTATGGGCTATTCCATGTATCAAGAATTCTGGAAAAAAACTAAACCTTAGAAGAAGAGATGCTGTCTTGGTCTGGTTGGTGGTGTTTGCTTTAGTTAGCTCATTGAGGTTATATGTTTATGTTGAAAATTAATCTTTGAGTGGGTCAGACAATAACATGGTAATTTGAATATTGGCTTCCTTTCTTGCAGGCTTGTTTTGCCTGGTGACTAAATTACTAGTGACTAGTTCACTTAACTGGATCGTTCAGGAGAGTCAAATTAGCATGTAAAAAACATGTCACTATTAAATGCGCTTACTTTATAGTGGTAAAATACCCACTTTGTTAAACTCCTCTGATGAAATTAGTTCTAAAGAAGACATGCCAATTTGGAAGGACTCCCAGTTGCTGCAGGATACCATGCTTTTGATGTTACGTAGGAATCCTGTTTGCCCAGTTAATTTAACTTTTTTCTGTCTGCCTTATGGACTGAATGAGTACTTCAGTTTTTAGGGCTAGGTGGCTCTTGAAGAACCTTTCAGAACAGTGCATGGCATGTAACGTCACAAGCCACCCCACAGCTGAAAAATGTGTGTTTGTGTTTAGCCAAACCTAAAATGCTGAAAGCAGGGCTGCTAGAAGGTAGTATTTATTTCAGAATCATACTTGTAAACATGAGAATAACTTAATTTAGTTTAGCTCTTTTGTAATTGCAGAATTATATTTTTGGTGGTGTTATATTAGAATAATTTTAAATGTCATCTTGAAATACAAACATGTATTTTAAGTGCTGAAACAACGGTAATGAAAAACTTTTTAAAAATGTGCCCCATGTTTATTTCCTCTGTAACAATCATAAATGTTAAACTAAACAAATGACCTATAATGGAAGTGATTAATGACTTAGGAGCAAGCTGGTCAGACACAAACTTTGGTGTACTATAGAGACTTTATTGCACTTGTGAAATTCTTGTCTAACCTGAATTTACATTCCATGGTGACAACATGGTAAATGTAGTGTTATTAAAGTAAGTGAACACATCAAATGTCTTGTATTTATTTCAATTTGGAAAAATAAATCATTCCTCAAAGCAGCATAAAAATTAAATACCCAAAAAAGAGAGAGAACATTTTGTACCTTTGGTAAGAACCATGGTTGAAAAATATTTATCAAATAGGAGTAATGGCTAACATTTATTAAGCATGAACTGTGTGCCGCCCACTGCTCTAAGTACTTTTATGTATAATGTCATTTAAGTTTCCTTACAACCCTAAGAGGTAGGAGCTATGATCTTCATTTCACATAACTGGAGAAGACTGTAGGTTTGGGACTGGAACCTGGGTAGTCAAGTGGTAGATGCCAACAGTTGTTAAAGAGACTTGAAATGTTGGCCTTAGTGAAATTAATGCTGGAGTGGCAGCAGTTATCATGAATGAAATTAGACAGGTTATAGCATGGTCTTGGATAGCCACTGGCCATATAATCTGGACCAAATCAAGGTTTTCTCAATCTTTTCCTGGCTCTGAAAAGAGAGATTGGTCTCAGTAATTTCTATGGTCCTGTATATCTTATAGATTATTATATAGTCTATGAGAAAGTGCTTAAAAATATAAGCTATTGCTAGGAACTTTAATCATCTTCTATGGACATTATAGGAGATACTTGTAGGCAGTCCTAATAATTGTTCCATGAAGGATAAGCCTTCTGTGGGAGAACAAATTTGGGAACAAGTTTCAGAAACTCATCATTCTAACATATGAGTATATAACTGATTTTGTGACACTAAACAAGTACTAATTGGAGAAATTGATCTAGACACATGCCAGAGGATAGAGTGCAGAGCCAGGTGAAGTGTTGAGATGGTCGGGATCACTGTGAGCCAGAGAACAGGAGTGGGGCTGCTTGCCTGAAGAAGAGAATGGAAAGTCAGGGTGGATGAATAGGCTGCCTCAGATTACGGAGGTTCTTAAAAGTGGCTCCAGTGGATATGATACTGTTTTTTATTGAATTAGATCTGGGTTCATGGATCTGCCACTTACTGGTCTGGTAGCCATGGTCTCCTCATCTATAAAATGGGGACAGTGTCAGTGGTTTGGGGTTGTTGGGAAGATGAAATGCAGTGGTGAATTAAAGGGCTTAGCATAGTGCCTGACACATTAGTAAACTCAGGAAACGCTATTACCTTGTTACTGTGTTAAGTTTGGGAATGCAACAGCACAAGAGATGCCCTCTCACAGCTTACAGTCTAGCAGGGGAGGCTGGCACCACGATGAATACTAGGAATAGGATGCAACGGGAACATCTGGCTGGGGGACCTAACCCAGGCTTGGAGTCAGAGCAGGTCTCGCAAGGAAGTGATGTGCTACCTTAAGGAGATGGTGTGCGGATGTTTATCTCTTGAGATTTAGATTCCTTGGTGAGTTAACTGGAGCATTGGCGTATGATTGCTTCCATGCCTCTCCTCCACTATCCTGACAGCGTGATGATCTTTTTCATCCAGAGGGCCTTCCATGAGTGCCTTATTCATGTAGGTGTTCAATAAGTCTTTGCTGAATCAGGATAAGGAGGTTTTGTTTTTTCACATTCTGGATCATCTGTCCCCAGAGAAGTTAGACATTTCTAGTAAGCAAGAGTGACATCTGGTGGTGAGAGTTGGAATTTGACTCCACCTTTGTATAAATCCTGAAAGGACCCTCTGCTTCTGTTACCAGAATTTTGGAGTTGGTGGTATAGGCTATGCCTCTTGCCTCAGATGAGGAAATGCTCAGAGTTTCAGGAGCTCAAAATTTAGGATCAATCCCCATGCAAATCTATAGCCTCTGGCAACACACCTACTAGGCCAGAACAAAGCTGAATGAGCATAAGGTCTTTTCAAGTTCTCATGTGTCAAACAGTGGAACTGCCATTACAGTAGACTCTCTGTTAACCAGAACTCAAGCAGTGGCACTCTCAAGCAACTGGCAAAAAAAAAAAATCAAAGAAATGATACTTTAAGAACTAAAATCAATTTCCAGCACACATGTAAGTTTAACTTGGGGCGCAGCTGCACATCATGCAAAACCCGACTTTGTGTAAGAGGCGCAGGGCCTCACAGCAAGCCGATACTCGTTTATCTTTCAAGAAAGCTGCAGGTTTGCCAGGACAGCATCATCCACTGATTTAGATCCCAAACCATCCACTTCCACTTCTGATCCTGTCCAGGCTACATCCTCAGATCCTGATGATCCTGATGCCATGTCTACCCAGTAAACTACCCCTACTGTAACAGTTTTAAGTGTGTTTTCTCTAAGTTACTTGAAGTAAAAAAAAATTATGTTAGTGAAGTTCATTAAATTGAAAAGTTATTGACTGCCATTTAAAATTGCACACTGCATTCATAAAGCTGTTTTTATAATAAAACTGTTAACATTAAGTTGTTTGTCTTTGTCTTAATTTGCTTTTAATTACTGTACTCAATATTAGTGTCAAGGCAATACGAATTTATGGTATGGTATGGTATGGTATGGTATGGGTTATAGTATTTGTTAGGCCTATTTTTAATAGTAACTCTCAAGCAACCAGAAACTACATTTATCTGGCATCTACTAATCCCCATGGGTGCTGGTTGACTGAGAGTCTACTGTATTTATATACTTGATCCTGTTTGAAAGCTCTTCAAACAAAATGGGGAAATTTGAGAAAGGAAACGGAACCTGTATCAGCCTTGAAAAAAAGGCCACTCTCCCCTTAGTCACCAAAATGAGGCAACGGAAAGAATTTGTTTTTAGCAAGACAAAGGTTAGGAAATTGCCTCCTAAGTGCAGTGGTGCTAAGTGGTTCTAGGGTGAAGCCAGTGTCCATTTGTTCCCCTCAGAGGAACTTGGGAACAGATCCTCTCTGGTATTCTGAGCTCATAGCACTGATGTTAGGTCTTTTTCCTGTCCCCAGTGTCACTCTAAAGTGTCAGAGTGCCTCTCATTTTGCAATGTGTGGCAGAAATTCCATCGTACGTTTCAGCTACAGTCCTGTTACTTAAAGGCAGCTTGTCTGCATCCATACTTGGAGTCATCCCACTGGTGTCCCTTCTGAGCTTTCCCATTTCTGTCACTGATACCCTCTATCTCCCACTGTCACACCCTGGGCTCAAACTCTTAGAACTCTTTCCTCCTGCCTGCCACTTACTACTAAACCAGTCACCAGGTCCTGCCACTTTTTCATCAGCAAACATCACTCAGATCTGTCCTTTTCCTCTCCCCATTGTCACCACGAAACTGGGGCCCTTCACCTCCTGTTGCACCGCTGGCTCCAGTGGTGACACGGATGCCAAAGCCCTGCGCTCGCCACTGCCCCTGACACCTTTGCTTATGCTCTGCTCCTTTCTTGAGTGTTCCGCTTCTCCACTCCCAGTGAATTCGGTGCTTTCCTTAAAGACCCAACCCCGTGTCTAATTTTTGTTTGTTTGTTTGTTTGTTTTTTATTGTTTTTGACAGAGGGAGAGTTAGAGAGAGAGAGAGAGAGAGAGAAACAGAGACAGAGAGAGAACTGAGCTGGGGGCACTCCCCAGTTCAGCACATGGGTCCTCACGGGCCAGGGCCGGGATTCGATCCTTGGTCCCCAGTGCTGCAAAGTGAGCACTTAACCCATTGAGCCATCCCGGCTTCCCCCAGTGTCTACTTTTGATAAGGCTTTTCTGTACTCTTCTAGGCCACAGTGAACTTTACTCTCGTCCAGATTTTGCCATATTTGTGTTTAAAATAATGCATGTTCCACTATGATAATAATTATGTGCTTTGCTGTGTATAAAATGCTTTAATGCTGGGATAGCTGAACAGGATGAGCGCTTGCCATGCAACCGCAAGGTCCAGGGATGGAATCCAGGCTCCGGCCTGTGCAGACCCATATGCTGAACTGCAGCACAACCAGTAGCCTCCAAGATGGTGGCAAAGGTTCTCACCTCCCATGCAGGAGGCCCCCAGTTTGGTTCCTGCCCCACACGGCCCACACCCACCTGTGTGGAATGAAACCATGTCACAACTAATGATGTACAACTATGGAGACTGCTCTGGGCCCTCTTCCCTTCTCTCTCTTTTCTTTCACCTTCTCTCAAAGATTAAAATTAATCTTTAAAAAAGGTTTTAACACTCTGCAATTAGTTTCTCACAAAAATTCTGAAGTATGTATTCTGAGTTTTTCAGTGAGGAAAGCTGTGATTTATTCAAGGCCATACAAGTGAACAGTGACTGCTGGGGCCCCTGGTCACATGGAGATGCTCCATGATGAAAGAGGCAAGTACACAAAGTCATGTTCGAGAAGTACTTGTTCTTCCTTTTCCTGTGTTTCACTCTCTACCACACATACATACTCCACATCCAGGTCCCAAGTCCAGTATTTTTTTTCTAATATACTATTACTACTTGGTCCTCAGAATTTTTCATCTGAAAATCCTCAGTCAATATTTCTTCGGGCCTTATGAGAAGGAAGGTGAGAAGATTCCCATGTACAAATGGTCTTTACTGTGGAGGTGGTAAATTAGAAACTAGGAACTACGCAAGGTGTTGGGGACCTGACCAACAGGGGAGAAACTGATTATCACTAAGACCAGGTGACTTCCATCCAAGTGTTTTTAAAGATCATGATAAGAATCAAGAGTGAAATTGAGAAGTTTGGGGGGGGGGGGGCGGTGTAAAATATATTACCAATCCCTTGTGGTAAGGGCTTGGCAGAGAGCCAGGGTAGATCTCATCCATCTGAGAGGTCCCTTGGAACTAAGAACTAATAAATCTTGGCAGAACATTGAGTTTTCTAATAAAGTCAACATGATGAATGAGATCACCATATATACAAACACATCTTAGACAAAATAGCTCCATGGACAAAATAAGACCGACTGTAGCCCAAATGGTGTTCAACTAAAACACAAAGTGTACTGAGAGTAATCTATGAGAGGCTAGAGGCCAGTAAAGGACGCCCAAATCCGTGGTGAATGGAAGAGGCAGAACTGACAGTGTGTAGCCAGCACCTTCCAGCAAGAAGGAACTTAACTTGGAGAAAATGAAAAACAATTTAACTATGTGGGGGCTCCCGACTGAAGAGGAATATTTCATAAGGCTTAACTAACCCTTGGTCAAAAATATCTCAAGGCAGTTTACCTGTGCTCTGAATCCATGCTCCTAATATCTTTCTGATGACTCTGCTTCTTGGCTGTCTGATTCTGCTCTGGCTATCAGTCACACCCCTAGAGTAAACTGGTGGCTTAGTATTCAGGTTTGCCTGTCAGTCACTTAATACTATGACTGTGTAGGTCTGTAACAGGGTGAAATGTTCTTACCCTGACTCCACCTTAATTCCAGCCTTGGTTTCTATAGATAATGCTAATTGACTAGGACTTCTGCCTGAGACTTGAGTAACTTCTGGTCTGAGCAGCTGAGAATAAAGGGATTTGGAGGTTTCCCCACTCTTCCTTGGATCGCATCTCTTGCCCAGCCCCTTCTCCCTTCTTGGATATATAGGGTACATCTTCTCTTCATGGTGCTATTTCGATAACACCTTTCCTTATTCCAAACTCTGGCCATCAAATATTAAATATTTGATGCACCAAACACATGGGCCTTGTGACTGAAACAGATCTAGCCCAAGAGACACCCCAGTGCAATGACCAAATTCGATGATAGACCAGCAAAGCTAAGTGCGAAATGGGGAGAGCCAACAGGAACCTTGTTTTTAAGCTGGAGCAAAGCTTACTTCCATTTTGAGGCAAAACCGCTAAATCTGTAATGATACATGACATCTGAAGAGCATTTCAGTTTACAAAGTACCTTCATGACCTATTCGATTATCATGGTAATGAGGGTACTATTGCTATTTTAAGAAAGTTGAGGTTTATGACTTGGCTAATGTCACACAGTTGAAACTCAGGTAATTTTCTGACAGTTTAATTCAATTTTGCTTTTCCTGGTAAAAGTAGGATCACTAACTGTTTACATTTGCTTATTTGTGGGAGAGAAAGTATAATTTCAGTGAGGGGAAATCTATGTGGTGACTTTATCTTTAAAAAGATAAATAAGCATGGATAAAGGTCCCCATTTCAAGTTGGAGCTACACTGAACTGTGGAAAAGACCTAGTTTCAGAATTAGAAAAAGAGTGGTTAGGCCCACACAAATATGCTTAAATGAATATTTTTAAAACCTGTATTGTAAACTCTATATAAAATTTACCGTTTAACCATTTTTTAAAGATTTTTATTGTTTTTGACAGAGAGTGAGAAGGGGGAGGGCCCAGGACAGTCTCCATAGTTATATGTCATCAGTTTTTGACACAGTTTCATTCCACAGAGGTGGATGTGGGGCCACACAGTGCAGGAACTGGGACAGGGGCCTCCCACATGGGAAGCACACCCCAGTTCAGCATATTGGTCTGTACGGGCCAGGGCCAGGACTCGATCCTTGGACCCTGGGGCTGCAAGTGAGCATTCAACCTGCTGAGCCATCCTGGCTTCCCCTATTTAACCATTTTTAAGTGTACAATTCAGTGGACTAAGGACATTTACAACAACAATAGGCAACCATTACCACCATCTGCCTGCCTGTAGAGCCATTTCATCATCCCAAAACAAACTGCACACCCTTCAACTGTAACTCTCCACTTTCCTTCCCCCTACCCCTGTCAACCTCTATTCTACTTTGTGTCTCTGTGAATTTGCCTATTCTGGGAACCCAATATAAGTGGAATACAACATTTGTTCAGTGACTGGCTTATTTCACTTATGTCCTCAAGGTTCATCCATGTTGTAGTCTGTTAGAATTTCAGTCCTTTTCATGGCTGCATAATATTCATTGTATGGCTAGACCACCTTTTGTTTATCCATTCATCTGTTGAGGGACATAGATTGTTTCTACCTTTTGGCTACTGGGCATAATCCTGCTTTGAACATTGGTATACAAGTATTTGTTTGAGTCCCTGCTGTAATATTTTGGGTATATGCCCAGAAGAGAAATTGCTGAGTCATATGGTAATTATGTTTAACTGTTTAAGGAACTGCCAAACTTTTCTACAGTGGTTGCACCATTTTACATTCCCACCAGCAATGCACAAGGGTTCTAATTTTTCTACGCCCTGTCTATACTTGTTCTTATCCATTTGTTTTTATAATAGCCATCCTAATGGTATGGAGTGCTATCACCCTATGATTTTGACTTGTATTTCCTGAATGGTTTAGTGATGTTGAATATCTTTTCATGTGCTTATTGACCAATTGTATCTCTTCACTGGAGAAATGTCTATTCAAGTCCTTTCCTCATTTTTGGATTTTTAAAAATTATTTTTATTTATTGTTTGAGAGAAGGTGAGGGGAGAGGGAGAAGGTGGAGGGCCCAGAGCAGTCTCCACGGTTGTACATCATTAGTTGGGACATGGTTTCACACCACACAGGTGGCTGCACATGGTGGGAACCAAACTGGGGGCCTCCTGCAATGCATTGGATTTTTATGTTGAATTTGCTCAACTGATTTTTTAAATGTTTTTTTTTAATTGTTTTTGACAGAGAGAGACAGAGACAGAGACAGAGAGAGAACTGAACTGGGAGAACTCCCCAGCTCAGCACATGGGTCCACACGGGCTGGGGCCGGGACTCGATTTTCGGTCCCCAGCGCTGCAAAGTGAGTGCTTAACCCACTGAGCCATCCCGGCTTCCCCTCAACTGATTTTTTACAAAGGTTCAAAAGAAATTCAATGGAGGAAGGATACCTTTCAACAAACGGTGCTGGAGAAATTGGACATTCATAGGGAAAAAAACAAACTTTGACCTAAACTAAACTTTATACAAAAATTACATCAAAGTAAACCATGAACATTAAACTCTAACACTTTTAGAAAATCATAGGGGAAAATCTTTAGAATCCAGGACTAGGCAAGGAATTCTTACACTTAACACCAAAAGCATGATCCATCCATAAATGAAGGAAATTGATAAATTAGACCTAATCAAAATTTGAAAGTTTTATTCTATGAAAGCCCAAGTGAAGAGAATTAAAAGACAAGCTATAGACTGGGAGAAAATATTTGCAAACCACATACCCAGCGAAGGACTGGTACATATCTAGACTATATAGAGAATTTTCAAAATTCAACAGTTAGAAATTGCGCAAAAGACGTGAACAGATACTTCACCAAAGAGGATAAACAGATGGCAAATAAGCACCTGAAACAGATGTTCAATATCATTACCCATCGTGCACTTTAGAACCATAATGAGATGTCATTACACACCTATTAGAATGGGTAAAAGAATCAACAGTGACAACAGCAAACACTGGCAAGGATGTGGAGACACGGAATCATTTATAGTACATCACTGTTGGGCATGCCAACATGCCACTCTACAGAAGCAGTTGGCAGCTTCTTATAAAACTAAACACATGATTGCCATACAACTGTACTCCTAGGCATTTATTCCAGGAAAATGAAAGCTTCAGTTTACACAAAAACTTGTACATGAATATTCGTATCAGCTTGATTCGTAATAGCCCCAAACTGGAAACAGTTCAACAGTCCTTCAGTGGGTGAATGGTCAAGCAAACTGGTACATCTATACCATGGAAAAACCACTCAGCACTAAGAAATTATTGAGATACACAACTTTGATGAATCTCCACCGAATTATTCTGAGAAAGAAAAGTCAATGCCAAAAGGTTACATATTGTGTTATTCATTTACATAACATTTTTGAAATGCCAAAATTTCAGAAATGGAGAAGAGATGAGCAGTCACCAGGGGTTAGGGACTTGGTGGGTTTAGACAAGAGAGAAATGGGCGTGGTTATAAAAGCCCATCAGGGGGGCCGGGGGGGGGGGTGTCCTTGTGATTTAAGTGTTCAATGTCTAGAGTTTGATGGCCAAACTACACATGTGATAAGATTGTATGGAACTAAACACACAAAAATGAATACAAGTGAAACTGGGGAAATGTGAATAAGATAGGTAGATTGTGTCAATGTCATATTCTGGTTGTGATATTGTACTAGAGTTCCACAAAATGTGGTCTGATGCAGCAACACACATGTCTATGTGTGAATGCCTCATGGGGAAAAGAAGAAAGAAAAACAACTATGGGATATTTGAAGCTTTTCAAATTATAAAGGCCTGGATAAACAAACATATGGAAAACTTCCCTAGATCTCCTTTCCTAAAAATTTGTCTCTCACCCTCATGTAGCCCTGAATAAAGCAGTGACTTAAATTGGGAAGTGCCTTAAAAAAAACCCCACAAAATACACATGTGTTTTCCACCAAGAAAATGAACCATGTTCATTATATTTAAAATCCTCTAAAGTGCAAAAATAAAAACACAGCCCTGCAGGATGCCAGCACCCAAATATAACTTTAAATATTGTTATGCATCCCTCCTAGTCTTATTTCTGCGCCCAGTTTTAAGAAACAAAACTGTATGTGCTTAGCAATGACTATTTTGTGTCCTGCTTCTTTTTTAACTCATTACACAACCTTTCTCCCCCACAAAACATTACATTTTTCAAACACACTCTGAATGGACACGGCCATTTCCGAGTGGGATCATCCACTTTTCGGCGCCCCTGCAGGACTGCGGAACGTGCATCTCTGTGCAGAATGTTTGGTTATAAAATATACGAGAGCTGTCCGGAAAGTTTCCAGCCATGTAATATGAAAAAAAAGTGGCACTTATGGCTGGATTTTTTTC
The DNA here is from genome assembly GCA_004027555.1 of Craseonycteris thonglongyai. Taxonomy (NCBI): domain Eukaryota; kingdom Metazoa; phylum Chordata; class Mammalia; order Chiroptera; family Craseonycteridae; genus Craseonycteris; species Craseonycteris thonglongyai. The sequence continues at coordinate 731 of PVKE010005057.1, read as the reverse complement.
CGGACAGCCCTCGTATGTTCCGGAAGCGGACACTGAACCACCTTTAAAGTCGCGGGTACAGGGCGCCCCATCCAGCCCACCGCCCCGCGTTCCACCCCGCTGCACCCTGGACCGGGCATCTGAGCCTCTGTCACTGTCCGAGGTCCCGGCGTCCTCTCGGCCTCCGTAGACTCGTTATGACGTTACGCTGGTGGCATTGCTGGTTTCCCTGGTGACAGTTGCCGGGGCAGCGCGAGAAGGCGTCCGAAAGAAGGGACCTTGATGCTGCGGCCCCAGAAAGCAGGAGACGAGTGACCGCTGTAAGTGCGGAGCAGCGCGGCAGAGCGCGCACCGGATCCAGGGGCCCGCAGCCGCCGGGGGCCCGCAGCCGCCGGGGGCGCGCACCGGATCCAGGGGCCCGCAGCCGCCGGGGGCCCGCAGCCGCCGGGGCGCGCACCGGATCCAGGGGCCCGCAGCCGCCGGGGCGCGCACCGGATCCAGGGGCCCGCAGCCGCCGGGGCGCGCACCGGATCCAGGGGCCCGCAGCCGCCGAGGGCGCGCACCGGATCCAGGGGCCCGCAGCCGCCGGGGGCGCGCACCGGATCCAGGGGCCCGCAGCCGCCGGGGCGCGCACCGGATCCAGGGGCCCGCAGCCGCCGGGGGCGCGCACCGGATCCAGGGGCCCGCAGCCGCCGGGGGCGCGCACCGGATCCAGGGGCCCGCAGCCGCCGGGGCGCGCACCGGATCCAGGG